>CAJPEV010003480.1:0-30531 GCA_905338385.1 Darwinula stevensoni | reverse complement strand
AGGCGCGACCACAGCGAGTTTGTTTGCCCGAAGGGCAAACAAACTCGCTAGTATATGATACGCATTTAACCAAATCACCGACCATGAAGGGAGAAATCGTGTGAAGGCGAGAGCGGTCTCATATTGATTGTCATGGCCTAAAACCTTGCACAAAAAAATATGTGTTAATTGGTTAATTAATTAAGAAGTTAATTAATAAATTTCCTTGATGTTACCTATTTAGTGCTCTCTCTTGGATCGGACTAGGCAGTCTCTTCGATCTCAACGATGCCCTTTACATCTGATTGCTAATTGAATTTTTCTCACTGCTTATTAACAATTATCCATGAGGGAAAGACTTCCGACCCGTCGAAGGTGCATGTGATATGTCAATCGCAAGCTCTTGATGTGTAGATTGTGTTAGTGCATATTTCAATTGCGCTAGATAGAAAATAAGTAGTAATTTTAATGTGTATTCACGTTGAACGGAGGGCGAGACTCCCCGTTTTCGTTGGAACAGAAACCCTTATGTGTGGTGATAGGCAACCCGTTCATGTGTCCTGGGCGCGGTGGTGTAATGGTAACGCACCGGATCGAGAAACAAGAGGTCCCGGTCGAGCCGTGGATTTTTTTTCCGTCCAGCCCCGGCAGCCTCACCTACCTTCCGTCCTCATGACATGACCCAAAGAAAACCTCAGCCCTCAAACTTTTTCACGCAGTGATTTTTCGTTTTTGCTATATACCCTAACTAACTAACCTCAGAGAAAACGGGAAGAAGGCACATCAAGCTAGCCGCATTCCTTCTATGTTTGTCCGAACGAGCGAGAAAGTCAGCCTAATTTGGGGGATGATGGAGCAGTTGGATTAGAAAATAATCGTGGCCAAAGGTCGCGACCCTTTCCTAACCCAACTGACCCATCATTTTCCCAAAACAGGTTGGCTTTCTCACTATTTGGCCTTTGACCAAACTGGAGGAAAAAAAGTGAGGTCTACTAACCGTGCCAGCGCGATGAAGGGCCTCACCAGGACCACGAAGACTAGACCAGAAGGGCATAAGAAAACCTGACTCGAGTACAATGCCCATGCCTGGGAAGGAAACAGCATAGCTAGCAGACGTAATGGCCCGGGCGGGCGCTGAAAATCCCTGCTCTTGAATGTCCAAGTAAAACATAGCGATTACATGAGCGCATTAATATGACACTCATACCACAGCTCTCTCGGCTGAAACATATATAACTGTAACTTATTCATACTGTATTTTCATGTTATAAATATATTGCAACATTCTACGGGCAGTCCACTTCGGAAGTCATCCCAACCCGTAATTGTCACCCGCGAAGTGGATCCCGCGGGACGCGGGTGTGGTCTAGTGTCATAGTCATATATCGCGTCCCAGTCCCGTCGCCGGTTTAAGACAGTGCTTCACGTATGTTTGCAGCATTTAGTTGGTGCTCCAAAATGATTATTATTTTTTTAATTTTGGCGTTCTCAAAATGCCCCGAAAAAGTGGGGAACTGTAAACTACTCAGCGGCGGGATCTACTGAACGTATGAGAAAATAGAAGTTCTGGAATCCCGGTCAGTGAATAAAAGTGCATGCCGAAGTTCACAAAACGCTGCCTCCATAAATAGTGAAACTGACGAAGAAAGAGCAGGAAGTCATGCACTAAATTTTCTGATTTGAATTATTTCAGTCCGTGCGTGCACGGGCTTTTAGTCTACAATAAGAGCAGAGATAAATTAGTTAAGATTCAGGATCTTCTCTGATATCCTTTGTATGTCTCGATATTGGAACATTTGCAATCACGTGAAACGCTCCCTGATGCAAAATAATGGGCAGTAGCAGATACAGAACTGCATGAAGGTCCGTTCTCCTGAGAAATTCCTGTTTCCAGTAAGCTCCAGCAAATATATTCCTTTTTTTCTTTGAGGGGCATGATGCAGTATTATTGAAGTGCAAGAAGCCTCGTTCATTCGTTGCCTCGAATTTCTCCAATGAGATAATATCAAAGAATTTAGACGAAGAAACTAATGTCTGACTGCAAAACTCCTATGCTCTTTCACCTCGACATGCTGTATACACAAGCTGGTGACTTACAAGTATTGGAACCATCCAGGGACGGGAGGACTTCTGGCGCGAGCAATGAGGAGCAAAAGGCGAAGAGTTATAAGTGCATTTCGTAGCAGGAAATAATAACGATGACCCGACACTTGCATTTATTTCCTTCCATTTGCTGTTTTTGGGGAGACAAAGTAATGCCATGGATGGAGTCGGTGCAAAAAAATCAGAGGCCTGAAAATCGTTGGTTTTGGCTATTGGAGCCTTCAAGGGCAAAAGCACTGAAGGCCCGATGGAGGCGATAGAAGCCGAAGCATGCTGCTTTTTCCTTTATATCTCCACTCATTTTTTGCCTCGGTCGTTTAGAAATTGGTATTTCAATTATACCGCTGCTATACCGTGTAGAGACCATGAAAACTGTGCAGATTTTACTAAGCTATGCTCCCCCCTCCCCCAAGTCCAAGTCATGATTGATACCCTCACAGAAATGCTCTGCCATTTCATTGAGGATGATTATTTAAAAATATATATATTGTACCTCTTTAATAGCTCTCAGTACTTCATCAAAACTCTACATTCGCAGTCGAGAACGAAGACAACGTTTCACTGTCGAGATCTAACGTACCCCGGGTGGAAAGCTAACGTTTCGTTGTCATAACTCAGCGAAACGCCTATTCCCGTGAATGGAGTTTGAATGGGTCTTTTTGACAATGTTGACCATTCCGAAGGATTCCAACCGAGACTGACCGGCGATCCATCGTCTTTCAATGGAGAGTACAAGTTTTCAAGAAAAGGAAGTTGAGGCTTGATTTGGATGCCGCGCAGTTTGGCCATTGAATGTTTGATACTTGTTTTTTGGTGATCAGGCCTCGGTAGAGAATATACGGATAGTTACGGAAATCGTGCTTTGACTAGTACTCACGATGCAAGATCTACTCTGCCTGTACCGACAGGAACCTCCGAGACTGGTTATAAAGTGGAGGATTAAATCCCGGGTACTGCAACCCTGGAGTCATTTCAAACGTTTTCTTTCATTTTAATTTTGGATCACATGGGAAATTTATCGTTTCAGCGCTGAGCTTGTGGACGGGGCCAAATGACAAATGTTATACAGTAAGGAGCTAAGTACAAATTGTCCTAGATCCGAAACGTGGCACGACGAACCTCGATGCCATGCATTATGAATTTAAATAAAATTATAAGGTATGTCTACATGAAGTTAATGGTACTGGCTTACTTAATGATAATATTGATAATTGTGTGATGCAAGCTCGCTTTGATATTCATCTGTCAAATGTGAGAATCCATTAGCAGATCCTAGACTGGAATTCACCCTTCTTGGATTGGTATGTCAGAATGAAAATCGTCACTAGATACTTTTTCGGTTCACTTTTCGTGCATTATTCCAAACGACAGTCAATATCCTTTTGAATATTGACCAAAATTGGTTCCAAGAAAGCATGACTTAGAGCAATTAGTGAAGCGAAGTCGGGAATGAAAATTGAGCAAGTGACTTGAGACCCATCCGAGTGACTGCATGCCTTCTGATCCCTTCTCCGATATAAGCCAGGGAAAAGTTGAAGAAACAGTAACTTATCTGATTTCATGCTTATCGATCCATCGGTGGTATTTTGGGAAAAACTCACCAAACTTATGAAGTAAAAATATGTTCAAATAATGAGTTTCACTGGAGGAGACATTAGATGTTGTCTGGACGTGATTTTAGCCGAGAGCGGAGGCATGGAGTCCAGTAAGGACTCTACCGACCTAGACTCTAGAGGCTAGAGTAACCATTTTCCGGATATTGATTCTTTAAAACCTCATAACCTTATCTTGGCACCCACAATTTGAATGTAATTTTCTCAAATGTGTTGGCCGTATATCAACATATGCAAAGAGAAAGTTCCGTGATAACAGCTAAAGGAAAAGCAGGCGGGTTCTCGTGGTCGCACAGTATTGCTTGACGAACGTGATCGCACTCGTGCTACCTTCAATCCGTGCGCAAGGTTTTGAAAGAGATACGTTAAGATACGAGAGTGATGCGCAACGTTTATCTTGTACGTTAGCAACAAATCGGATGTTAGATACTGGGAAAAGTTCTCTGTGCTTTGAGAAATGTTCAAATAGTTTAGATAACGGACGGTTGCTTTTGGGAAAATGGTAAACTTAGAGATAAATGTCCCAATTTCGCGTGATCCTCTACGCATGCAAGGGATATTTGAAACCTATCCAGTTATAAAAATGATTTTTCCATCCTCTCACTTCTTTCCGCCGCAGGCAATTTTTCCGTGACTTTCCGAAAGTTGAAGAATGGCGGCACTGCTTCTACTTGCGATCACCGAAGAATGGAAAATGTGGAAGACTGGCAGTGTTGACAAAAGGATAAGTTATTAGCGGTGTCAGTGCAAGCCTAGGAAGATCGCAACATGGTCTTTAGGGGACTCCCGCTTGTGTCATTAGAGAGGTTTCGGAATCTCGTCCGCGGACTGGGACATAGTCGGGATCTTGCGATGATGACAAGAATGGACGTTAGGCTCTGTCCAATTTCGTTTTCGGTCACGTTCCCGATCTCGTCCTCATTCCGTAAACTCCCTGTTGATTCACTGTTCCGCCGGAACGCGATGGGCAAACGTGGAAGTTCTTGAAGGAGAAGGAATCTCCGTAACGAAGACTTGAAGAGCAAAAACAAGATACTGTACATCTGTCGAGAGGCGGGATACATATGGAATTCCAATAAGTCTTCCCGCATCAAAAGATGCGAAAGAGAGATGAAATGAGCTCAGGTTTCGTCGTAGTGTCGTATCGGCCTTTCAAAACGAGATACTTGTATATTTAATTAATAATTGGTAGTAACTTGATAACAGCAACGATTGACTCAGGTTAATTTTAAGGGGTATGGAGAGGTGCATACTTCTCATCTCCCCTTCCAGGGAGAGGGGAGAAGTATGCTACCAGTGGCACGGAAATTTACTGTAATTTCATTAGGCAGTGGCTGATGAAAAGTTTCGCTTTTGGCCATTTTCATTGAGCATATTTTTATTGCTGGCATCACTGTATCTTGAGCGCTAGGCAATTTTCAGAATTTTCTTGAGCTTCTCTTTCAAATAAGACCATGTTAAAAATGCCCTATGCAACTTTTCAAGGGATAATCCTTTGGAAGAACAGAATAGTCCCCGCTCCAAAGAGTTACATATTTCTCGGCATCATGAAAATTCGAAAAGAGGAGAAACGACTCCTACTGCAAACAATTATCACCAAAAAAAGAAGCCAAATTTAACTCATTTGCGCAAGAGCATTTTTTTCATTGCATAGGCCAAAAACCGAAGAAAACTGAAAAAAGTTCATTTCCTATTTTTTTCTGGCTGGAAGTATTTATTCAGTGGGATTACATTTTTTATTTAATTCAGCAGAAATGAAATATTCATTAACGGAGAGAAAACCATAAGCCCGTTTACTGATGCGTATAATACTGGCCTGTAAGTTGGCGTCAGGTAGAAAAAGGGTCATTTGTTCCCCAAAGAATGGATTGGGATGCAATGACCTGGGTATAGGTTCCAATACCATGAAAGGCATACTTCCATCACGCCGCATGGTGGCGTCGAAATGGGAAAAGAGAAACCGGCTTTGGAANGGGGGGGGGGGGGGGGGGGGGGGGGGGGGGGGGGGGGGGGGGGGGGGGGGGGGGGGGGCTGAAGCCCCCCCCCCCAAGTTTGGTTCAAGCCCCCCAACTCTGGTCGGAAGGCGTCCGCCCCACCGCGACGACAAGTTAGCCCCCCCAACTTTTTGCTTAGCCCCCCCCATTGACGAAAACATGACTACGCCACTGTCCCAGACACAGACAGAGCGGAGCGCTCGATGAAGTCCGTGAGACCATTGAAGGAGGGAAAAATCAATAAGTAACTGGCGCCAGTGGAATTCGCGCAGGCCTCCACTTCCTTGTCATTCTCCCTCGCACACACGGTCACACGCACCAGCACGAGAGAATGTGAGGCGCGAGAGAGGTTAAACAAGGAAGAGCTTCGCGCGAAAATCCCCATATCATGCAGATTTGCCAATGGAACCACCACGTTCTCTTTATTCTTCTGTGGATTGGATGGTTTATATACTCGTCCGACACATTCCAGCAGAACTCCAGTAGAGAGATTGCGAAATGAGGAAGGTGAATGTAAAGGAGATCGTGTTCTGGAATGGTCCTTAACATGCATTCTCATACTCAGAGCAACATCGAGTCATCCCATACCCGTCCCAATGACGCCAGCCAAAATACCGATAAAGATTTAGCTAGGCTCACTCCAGGGCCAGATTTAGAAGTTGTGAGGCCCAGGACAAGCGGATTCTTGGAGTCCCCCGCTCCCTCCCCCTCCCCCCGCCCCGGCATTATACCTGGTGGTGCAAATTTTGGATCAGAATCATCTGCTTCTTTACGCAAATACTTAACTTTTCCATTTCCTTCAGGGCCCCCCTTGAAGAGTGGGGCCCGGGGGCAGCAGCCCCCTACACCTCCCCTTAATCCGGCCCTGGTCCATCAATCACTTCAATGGTCTTCAATGACTTCATTTTTTGACGCTACCGCAGTTTTGCTCATTTATTCCAACAGTAGTGATGCCGCGCAGCAAACTATCCGCGCACGGAAGGAGAATTGCACGCATTGGGGAAAATCGAGCTGTGGGAAGACTTTTTCAGTTTGGGAGATTTGGAATCTCTCTCGTGTCTATTGATATTCAAATGACTTTGACAGTTTCAGGAAACCCTATTGTTTATCGAAATCATGCAAGTGACTAGGGAGATTCAAAATCCCTCCAGATTCCACAAAACCTTACGCCATACTGTAAAAACAATAAGCTATCATCATCACTCTGAGCAATTTTTATTATTATTAATCAAGCGCTTTAAGATTTGTATCGAAGGGTTTCCGTTGAATGCTCTCACTTTTCTCCTGCGAATTTCTTTATCTACTGATTATAACTCATAACAGAACGCGCTGATGCAAACGTCATAGCTGGACGAGGTTTTTTTTCACTGAATGATGTCCACAGTTTTTCCCTAATTTCCAAGAAATTGAAACCATATCAACGAGGCTTGGGTGTTTGCTATTACTACGCAACGTTTTCTTCTGATTTCTTTCAAGTTCTAAGTATATTCTATCTACAAGTAATCTGCGATTATGTTCATAAGCGTTTGAAATCTTGCCAATTTCAGGAAAGTCTTCCAGCAACAATTATGCAGATGCAGTTGCTATAAGCAATACATATCACCCTTTTTAAAATGCAGTTGTCACACATACCTGTCTGAACTCTGTCCCGTTACCAGAGTTGCAGCACTCTTAGAGAGGGTGTTGCATGTGAAACCGAACCTGAATATTGCACCTCTCTGAGGTGAATATAATATTTTTAGTTTCATGACTTGCACATCCAAGAGGGATTTTTTTAATATTTCTTTATCTTTTCTCGGTAAGGGTCTGCAATTCTCATGTCAAAGACAACCCTGTATTTATAGTAGGCTTCGACGCGAAGCCTATTTCTTCGCTCAACATACCTTGGAAGTGCGTGTAGAATACAGCGACAGCGACACAGTATTGAAAGCGCACTCTAACGGGTCATGAAAGAATTTATTATTATTAATATCGTGTCTTTGGAAGCTGTAATGCCATACATATGAGATGATATATTTAAAAAAAGGCAATGTTGCTCCCTATGGGAGAGAGGTGTCATAGTATGTGCTGATTGGCCGCACGGTTCCAATGATTTTAATTGCATGGGGATTTGTAGAAAAGCAACCTGGTAAGCCACATAATCCATGGTCATTTGACGGCTGCGAAAGTTGATATGCATATTGGATTCTTGATTTACCCTTGCTTCAGCCAAACAATTCACCTTACCATTTATGAGTCTGTCCATTCGTAGAATGGTCCACTGGAACTTTCCGTTTTCTTCATGATTAAACTTTATATTGCATACTCATAAAACTATATGCACAGTGACTTATTTTGGCTCAAGAGTCTGTGGGAGTCGGGGGGGAGGTCGGCAGAGCGGGGGCGCCAAACCCCACCCGAGTGATGTAAGGGGGAACAAGTATTGCCTCCAAGGGAGCGTCAGGCTCTGACCCTGAAGCGCCAAGGGCGCGGCCCTTGTCCTCCCATAAAATATGCCACTGTATATGAATATTTGCGTATTTCGAGTTCTGGACCTAAAAGTGCAATGCTGTGTAATGCGAAGTTTCGTTCTGAAAGGTGCAGTATTGTGAGATTTGTTCAAACACGTGCAATATTGTCACGTAATGTGCAGATTTGTCCTAAACGAGCAATATTGTCACGTGTGCAATATTTTCGCACATTTTGACTTTTCGTTCCGAAATGGGTAAAGATTCTCTTGGCAACTCTGCGCTCAATTCAACGAACTCTGGGAAAACTAATCCTGAACCGTACTCTACCATCCCACAAAAGTCAAAGTGAAAATATTATGTAAGGTCAGGAGAGAATTTACCTCATGCATAGTCGTTTCGTTCAATTTCACTTGAAGTGTGTATGAAACTTCTGCAACAAAAAACTGAAGAAATTTGACGACAAGGTGATACTCCAGTCATTGAGCGGCATAAGACTGGAGCCTTTCGCCATGAATTTCTTCTTTTTTTTTAAGATGGTGGAAAATACTATTGCAAAACGTATTCATTTTTTACTTGCAATGATCCCCCTATTTTCCTCTCATTAGTTGAAAGTTCTCATTAGTTTTACCGGTGCAGGGAACCAGCGTCGTACCGAGGATATTTGGCGTCCTGTGCGAGATTTCTGGCTTCCCCCCCCCCCCTCCCCCCTATATGCCTCTCCAACTTCGACTGCACCAACAATATATAGCGTATTAATTTCTGTCCTTAATTTAGCTAAACTCAGGAGAACTTGCATTTTAAAAAAAGGTTTTAAGAATATATGGTATTGATTTGGTAGCGAATCGGCGCCTTGCGCGGGCGCACCGCTCGCATCCCCCTCGATACGGCTCTGCAGGAAACTTAGTAATTCAGACTTCCACTGAATGAAATCCTTCTGGATTCACTAATGGAATGCAAGCCTGTAGTTCTTGCTAAATGGGCATCCAGTATATTATATAAGGTTTGCACTTTCTGCGATCCCTCAGCACAATTTATCATGAAATACAAGTACTGTATACCGCCTTCTGCCAAGATAAGTCCGTCTTAAGTCGATATTAATGCTGGAATACATTTTAATGTTGGAAGCACATATAATTTCAAATAAGAAATAATTTCTTATGGAGAAATTGATTCCGCTGGAAAAATTTCTAAATATATTTGCCGTTAAATACAGTGGATTCCACGGTATTGCGCCATCGGTTAATGGTGGCAGCCGGTTTATCGGGATACTTTGTGATGCACGGAACCATTTCTACGCAAGTGCGTTTAAATTTCGCCGTATATTCGGGACGAAAATCCGCTTTATTGGGCAAGGTCGAGATTAACTTATGCTGTCGGTCCCAGATGGACTTTTCCGCCCACTCCCTCGCTTTTTCGGATATGAAACAAGCAACTATGAGGACATTTCGTGAATCGTAATTTTTTGTTTTTGCACAAGCAAAGGACATTCGTGTCTGGGTTTCTTACTATACTATAAGGTAAGTTCGCTTTTTTGGGGCAGCCGCTTAATTGGGGCAAATTGACCTGGAACCAACGTGTCAGAAAAAGCGGAATCCACTGTACAGTCCTGAAGCGGGAGAGTCAAGAAGAAAAATTAAATTCGAATGGAGTCAAAATGCTTTTACGAGACAAAAACGCCCGTGAAATTATAACGTTTCTCCCATCTGTCGGGGGAATCAGGAAGTCACAAGACAAATTCAGCGCCTTCTATGTATATCAATCCTCTCCACAGGCGTCTGCTTGGGAGGAGGGGGAAGCAGAAAAAAAAAACAAAAGAACATCCTCCTGAACGGGTTTCTTGTCATTCATCCCATTCAAAAATCGAAAAGTCCCACGAGAATTTTTCCCCCTTCACACCCTGAATTCGAGTAAACCGTGAGAAAATCGTTATCGGGAGTGAAAATGTCATTCGAGATATCCGGAAATTCGAGATAAGCGAATTCCAGTTAAACGGAGCATTTAGCATGGTGTCCTACGGGGTTTCACCGGGACCAAGCATTCAAGTTCGAGATAAACGGAATTTCGACTTATCAGGATTCGAGTTAACGAGTTTCACCAAGATAACGTGCCACTTCACATCTCTGGTGTTGTGACGCAGCCTTTAATGGAAGGGGGGATTGAAATCTTGCATCACCTACCATATTCACTTGATCTGGCTCCCAGGAACTTCAGGCTCTTCAGCAGGCTGAAGTATTCGCTTTGGGGCATCCGATTCGCCTCAAAAGCTACACTTCAGAGTGCTATTTACCAGTAGTTGAAACGTACCAATGAAGATTCGTTCGTTCAATGATACAAAAACTGGATGAAACGGTGGCGACTGCTTCTCGAGAAGGAGGAAGACCTGAAAAGTAAAAAGTGAGGCAACGTTGTCCCTCCACTTGTATGCGATCCACACTGAAACAGTGCAGAACGCATCTCGTAGGTTTCAAGAGACGGATCCAAAGAATTTCAAATAATAAATGAAAAAAAAATGGAGGCAGCGTTGGGCTGCGTTAACCGCAGAGCAAAGTGAGGCTGTTAACGCTACGCGGAGAGCAACGTGTGTACGCGTTGAATCATCATCCAATACTCTCGCTGCGGTGGCTGGGACGCCCAACGTCATTCCAGCCGTTCTGGACAATCTCGGCACCATGATTGTGGAATGCTCTGTTGAGCACTGCCGCGCTGTTTATTTTGAAGCAAAGAAAGGCTAACTTTGGCACAGTTGTTGTTATAATGGTAAAGTGTTGGATACAAACCAATTCGGGTATCCGCCAGAGTTCAAAATGCTGTTGATGTAGGGAAAATAAAATACAAACGAAAGCGCAATTTTCGTGAGTTTAACAGGCAACACAACAGCTCAAACGGCGTTTGCTCCCTTCGATGCAACGATTGCTGACATTACTGGTAACGTTCTAGACTGCTTCATAAAATCAGACGTTGTCCTGGCTACGAACAGTCTGCTGGTATGACGTGTCACACGGTCTTCGACTTGGCAATGGACCTGCTTACGCATATAACGTGGTTGACGAGGACTTGTCGTCTCGATTGGAAGGCGAAATGCAGACTTATCACATTATCGACACTAAAGAACGATCATGGTGATGATGCGGACCGGCAGGTCAAAGAGTTTCAAGAGTTGCTGCAAAGTGTTTCATTGAATGTGTCACCCGACGTCACATCCGGTTCAATCTTTGTCGATGTCACTTTCTTATCCTGCTTGCCTATGGTATTCCTACAAACGAGTCTCAGGGAGAGACATACAGTGAAAACTCGTTAACTCGAACTTTTAGGGACCGGGCAAATCGTTTCGAGTTATCCTAGATAGAACGGGGCGGATTCATACCGTCACCAAGTTCTTACAGACGCATTCCTTCGCGTCTGTAAGGACGCGAAGGAATGCGTCTGTAAGACAGAGGGCGATTTTTCCACCCTCAAAAGTGGAAAGCACAGACGTCTTCTTCTAGAAAGAGGGGGGACGGAGCCGTCTCATCCATATGTAGTCAAAGGGCTCCGTTTTAAATTGTCGCTCTTCTTGACCGAACCAGGCGTTCGGGGGAATGAGAGACTTGCTTTGACATCGTAACTCAAAATTGAAGACTACGCTCAGGGATAGAACGGGGCGGATTCATACCGTCACCAAGTTCTTACAGATCATCTGGAGGCTTCTTCACAACAGAATACTTACTTGTATGGACGTTTCTCGATAGATACACTTGTTCTATTTCAGGATGAGTGAGCAACTCAAGAATTGGAAGAAGATCAGACAAAATAAGTGCAAGCTGAGAGATGAGTACGAGGTGGATGGAGATGGGTTACTCGAGAGTTTGAATTCCAAATCCGTGTTCACCGCCATGGAAGATAAGACCATTCGCAGCAAGAACTCTCCAAATGAACGCTTTGATGAGATCTTCGCAGTCCTGTACCGCAAAGATGCCATGAAAACTATCCCAATTTTCCTTGAGGCACTTAAAGAAAAAAACCAATTAGCCGCGGACTATTTGCAAGGTATTTAAAGTCCTTAGGGTACTCATGTCTCGAATTAGTCGAGAACTACTCACATATTTGTCTAGCTATGCGAAAATGCATTGCAGAGAGATCTATATATCATTGCCTATCCTCCATTCCTGGTTTCAGGTCTTCACCCATCCACATCACAACCGCCACTTACAAGGTACGAAACTTTTCTTCAGTGAGGAGACAGGCTGGTACGCAGCGGAAATAATAAGTGTACGATAGAGTCGGACTACTACTTCCGGAGCCAGTATTAACGCATGGGCGATTGAATTTTGCCTGTTAGCGAGTTCGCTCTGAGGATTCGCTGCAGATTCCGATTATCAATGTCCGGAAGCAGAGTTGTCATTCGAGATATCCGGAAATTCGAGATAAGCGAATTCCAGTTAAACGGAGCATTTAGCATGGTGTCCTACGGGGTTTCACCGGGACCAAGCATTCAAGTTCGAGATAAACGGAATTTCGACTTATCAGGATTCGAGTTAACGAGTTTTCACTGTACGATAGAGTCGGACTACTACTTCCGGAGCCAGTATTAACGCATGGGCGATTGAATTTTGCCTGTTAGCGAGTTCGCTCTGAGGATTCGCTGCAGATTCCAATTATCAATGTCCGGAAGCAGAGTTGTACGATAGAGTCGGACTACTACTTCCGGAGCCAGTATTAACGCATGGGCGATTGAATTTTGCCTGTTAGCGAGTTCGCTCTGAGGATTCGCTGCAGATTCCGATTATCAATGTCCGGAAGCAGAGCAAAACAGTTGCTAGCATGGCACCATTACCGACGATGTGGTATATGAATAAGTACTTTTTGATCGTCAAACCCATTTATCGGGGATTTTATTACGAAATAAACGTCCGTTTCATTCCCAAGTTTGTCGCGTTCCTGCATCCTACAATTACTATTAAGTACTGGTTTTTCTAATATAGTATCAGGTTTCCTTACCATCCTTCTACTTTGTATTATGCAATTCATGAATATATATATGGAAAAAATGAAATTATTATATATATATATTTATAGTATATGACTCAGGTAATCATTAAATGCTGAGGTTAAGCTTTTCATTCCAGCAGTACACGGGATTAGGGAAGAGTAGAATCCCAGCCCCACAAGTACTACATCTTCTCTTTCCTAAAAGGAAGAGAGCTCCTTTGAACATCTACTTCTCCTTCCGAAGTTCTGGTATGGGAGGAGGAAGCAGTAGGTCACTTTGGTACTCCTGAGTACTGGTGAGGATGAGTACTCGTGTACTCGTCCAACCACCCTAGAGTTCTGAAGAACGTAAAGGAATAGGAGGTTCAGTATACTGTATATTATTTGTATATGAAATGGTACTGATTGGCTCTTTATATACGCATGAATGCCAGGGGAAAATGAACATAAATCTTACGTAAAATGAATGTAAACATGCTGTTTGGAATGCAAACGGGAATGTCAATTTTGCGTGAAATTTACGTTAATTTCATATCACCGTTTACGTATCACAGAGGTGACATTTCTGCAAACATGTTGACCTTTTCTTGACAATGGTTTGCGTAAATATGATATAAAATGGACAAAAAAGTTACATTCATTTTACGTAAAATTAACATAAACATGCAGTTTTGGGTAGATTCTCAGGATATATAGATAGCTGCCTGGCCTGAAGCATTCCCCTGTTTGCGTAAATATGATATAAAATGGACAAAAAAGTTACATTCATTTTACGTAAAATTAACATAAACATGCAGTTTTGGGTAGATTCTCAGGATATATAGATAGCTGTCTGGCCTGAAGCATTCCCCAGTGTTCGACCAGAGTTCATGCAGTCTTTAGATGCCACTCTGTCGATCGAATTCTCGAAATTTACAAGGAGGAGATTGGTTGATACCTCCAAGTTAAATAAATATTCTATATATGAAAAAGAAACATTTTCTCTGCTTCCTAAATGTCGCACTTAATGCTCAGTTAAAGTCCAATATTAATTGTGAGTTAATCATGATACCAAAAGATTACCTTATATTTACAGGTCATATGAGCACGAGAGAAGCCGTCACTATTCAAATAGTGGAGATAATGAAGGCAGCCCAAGTGCCCCTAAGAAGACGCGTGTTCAAGTAAGAAAAATGATCATTGACTTGAAAATAAGGAACTCCAGTAAATGAGAAACTTTTAGAACAGGTAGAAAATGAATTAGGCCTAATCAAAAAATTCATTTCAAAGATGAATATTTATCAAAGATAATGTGATTCATTGAAGGAATCTGCTTCAGGGAAAGAAAAAATGTTTGAATCCTCACAGGTGTGTCATTATGCCTTCATTAAAAGCTAATTATCAATTATGCCCAATTTCAAGACAAACTTTCATAGCAGTTTTCCTGATGAAGTGAATATGGAATAAAGGATGGCGAATTCATGCAAGTACTGCGTGACTAACACGTGTAACGCTCGCGCTCGTCTGGCGTGGCCGGTAGTATTACTTGTACGTCGCTGTACTTTAATAGCTACCCGCAAATTTACCTTGACCGTCGCGAAACAAGAAAATTAAAATTAAAAAAGGATATTAGAAATTGTCTTTTTGGGATGGTTCGTATTGGTCGGACTTTATCAGTGGCTGTTAGACAATGATTCCAACAGACTGAATTTTTGCAGGATTTCGTTTATTTTATCGACAAAGTACCCAAAATGAGATTGTGCAAGATCCTCCTCAGCACAACTTCGCGATCGACAGCTTTCGCTTTTAAAGGTGAATGAACAAAAATAAAAGAACTTCTACGAACAAGAAAATGATTCAGCTCACCACCCCGATGCAGCACTTTCGCGAGGTCTCGTGATTTGTTCAACCACGGCTAAACAACGAAACCGGAAGGGGTTGCTCGGGCTCCAACCCTCCGCACGCTCACAATCCGATATCGGCCTTGCTATATCTATACGTCCCTTCTGGCTCCAACCAGCAAGGAACAGAATCTGGCCCCTACCAGATCCACCCAAGCCCGGCAACAACCAGCGCTTAGGCACCTTGGTTCCAACCAAGTAGAAATAGCAAGGCTCTGATTTAACAACAGGGCCCCTAACCCGGGGCCTGATGATAGCAGCAGCAGCGAAGTCCGAAACCCTTCACCAACCTCTACCTCCTCCTCCTGTCCACCCTGCAAGTAGAGTTTTTTATACTCTTCTCCATGACTGTCCACGTCACGGTAAACTCAAACGCTGAATGGTCGGAAAGTCGGAAGGATGTTACCGAAAATGGATTCAGGAGATTTGGGGGAAAGTGGTCGACCTCTGATCCCTCTTGACAGCGGAATCGCGGCAAAGCCATAGATTTCACGAAAGCCGCCAGTCTGTCCTCAATTTGTCGCTGTCCTAATTTTGTCATTCTCCTATGTTAATGATGAAAGGACACGTGTAGAGGAGAAGTAGCAATTAATTTCAACCCCTTCGGACCGTAGACTGGCGCCTGACTAGGGGGGGAGGCGATAAGTCATGGCGGGCGCTACATCCGCCCCTGCTCTGAAAAAGTGTGGTACTCCTTACGGAGTGCAACACTTTCATCCCCTGCTCCGGGAGTTTTCTGCTCTTGGTCCTCCACCTCCTCCCACCGTTCCTGGTTCACCAGAGAGTCCTCAAAGAGTAGGTCCTCAATCTTCTTGAGAATACCGGGAGAATTTTATCTGAGGTACCGCTTGCAAATGAGGTTCATACTGTGTTCTCTGCTCGAAGCATGCAATAGGTATAGAATAGCACACTTTTGCAGAACGTAGCAACATGCATAGAGTAAGAAATGAGGTAAGAGGTTTGCCGTTGCATGAGTTTACAGGTTCAAAGGTGAAATACGTGGTGAATTAGACTGAAAGGATGAGCAATATCACTCCCCTCACTCGTTTGGCAAGGAAGTGCTGTGGGATCAGACCATCTCAGATTTTCTAAAGTAAGAACTTGGGTCTACCAGATTTACACTGAATGAATCATGTTTCGCATGCCTAAAATTTGATGATTTGGCAACAACCTTATCGAGCCTGAATTATGTTCCGCTGACGAATTATGCAGGAAAAACTACAGCTGGTCTCTTATGGGGACTCCATGCAACTGAAACCAATCAAAGTAAAAAGCATTAAAAGCAGTAAAAGTGTTCTTTGAAAGCCACCATCGTAGAAATTCCAGGAGATCGAGTGTTCTTGAATAACGTATTGTGATGAAGTGAGTGCCACTTGCCTCTTCCTTCTTTCTGGACACGTCCGCTGAAAGATGATGTCATCTAGGGCAAGGAAAGACGAAAATATAATGCCTAGATCTGAAACATCGAAACCACTAAGCTGCGAAGAATCGTAGCCATAAAATTCGAAAGGAGGAATGCCAATGTTCTGTCCATGTCTGAAGGGACAATGAAATGTATGCTTTCAAAGTGCTGTGTTTGATTTAGTCAGCCTTCAGCTTGAAGTTTGCAGCGTGGAAGATAAATTTGTTGAAACCAATGGAAAGCTAACATTAAATTATTTGCTATGGAGGGACGCTATTACAACTATGAGTAACTCTTAAGAAACTGTGATGTGAAGCGACAGATATACTTTTTTTTACTCACCCTGTGTTTGTGTATGTATGATGTGTTATCTAACGGTCTGTTAAGAGAGAGCCTTGGTCCTATGCGATAAGCTCAATGATAAGATAAAGTTCTCAGCGTCCTGCCATCCATCATTCCAACAAGTGGAGCCAAGCTGCTCCTTGCGGAAACTGAAATCATTTTTATTATGCATCATGGTGTGATCCAACAAGATGCTGGTGTCATCATATGTGTCGACTTGAATTGTGTCTGCTTTCCATGATTTAACTGTTATATGTCTTCAGCACCGATCAGCCCTCACCTAGTGATTCACAAATCAGGTGCACTCCTTCCCTCCAGTTTCACTTTGCATCGGCTCATTCGATATCAGGCATATTTTAGGCCTATACTGTTACACTATTGAGCTCATGGATTCGTACTAGTTTCACTCCATTAGGAGTAAATGCAATTAATTGCAAGAGGAGCATTATCACAATGAAGTCATATCATAGTCATGATATGAGGCGGAGGATAATAGTAAAAACTGCGTACTCTTATTCTATATTTCCAAAATAAAGTTTTGCAGGTAACGTATGCTCTTCTCATGTAGTCTACCGTGAGCTCGAAATAGTCATGACAACTATACAACGTAATTTCAGGAGCAATGCAAAGTCATTATGAATAATACATCTCATATTTCACATTGCGCTCACAGACCTCCGTATAGCATATGGTTTGAATAATGGGTAGAACGAGCAAAATAGGAGTCAACCTTCTTCCAAGAGAGATATTTGTACCTTACATGAGTGAAAACAAGCAATTCATGTCGATAATTTTGCATCTCATATTTTTACTTTTTTCTTATTTCTTTAAATCAGTCATATAAAACGTATTCAACACAACGAGAGCCAAATTTTCGTTCACCCTAAACTTTCTTCAGCAGCGATTGGTGAGCAACACGAATAATTTAATGGAAATGGGTGAACCGACAAGCAGAGCCGAAATTAGATTCACAATCATCGCATATAGCTCTGAAAAACTTGTTCAGAGATATATCGCATGACTATATTCATTCACTTCAAGAAAATCAGATGTCAAGCAAAAAGAGAAGAACCATTGCTATCATGAAATGTATTGAGGATCAGGCACCGTATCGTGATGGAGAGTTATGGCAGCAGAAAATCAACATTTTAAACATTAGGACACTTAATGTCATCACATGACGTGAACTGTCCTAATGTTGAAATAAATACATTGGAATGATTCGAGTTTTTATTTATCCACAGAACAGAAGGAACATGTCATCGTGGGACAGGATCAAGCAGAACAGGATGAAGCTACGGGACGTCTTCAACCTTGATCCAAATGAGTTGCGACGCAGGTTAAGTGAAAAGAGGGTCATCACAGACATGGAGGATCAGCAGATTCGTCGCAACCATGACCTCAAAGAACAATATGATGAACTCTTTAGGATCCTCTCTTCGAAAAACACAGGAAAATGCGTGACCAAGTTCTATGAGGCACTGACTGACATGGACAGAGATGATATCATCGAATTTTTGCAAGGTATGCTAATCGTAAACCGGACCAGCATCTGTCTTGCTGCATCCGCACTGAGGATTCGCTCACGCCTCAGCATCGGACATGAGCCACTTTGATACGCTGACGCGTATAATTCATGGCCTAGCACTATCTCCTGCAGTAAACAATGCAGAATGCCACAGTCCCTTGCTTGTACAATACCCCTGTTAAAAATTGTTTTTTATTCTGAGATGTGCACAGATTAAACTTTTATCTTCAAATCCCGGCCAAAAATCTATAAGAATTAAGATTTCTCTAACCGTCAGAGATATATTCAAAAGAAAACCACTTTACTTCTAATAAGACACCTTGTACAACGCTGATGCATTTGTACATTCTAATATAGCTAAGAAAAAATATCAGGCCTTGTCAGAGGAAGGAGGAAATGAACAGTCAACATGAATACCATCTCTTGGTGTTTCTGACGCTCTCATACGCTAGACAATCGGTAGCATGCGCGACAGTATTGGAAAAAAGATTTTCCTTACAATATTCTTTTTTTTTAAGGTACCACGGGGTTACCTAATGGTAATCGGGATGCTCAGAGTCAAGAATCTGCATGCGTCGCTCACCTTTCAGAAGAGACCAACAATGGGTAAGTCCTAAACTATAGACATGCAAGTTGAACAATTGCAACCAAGTCAAGAATGAGCCACATTTTAAATTATATTTGTCTCCCTCAAAAAGAGCGCGTTTCTGGTTCAGGTATGAATAATGAAATGAAAGGCATACTACAATAAGAGCATCAATCTTTAATGTTCAGGGTGGCCCAAAAAATTCCGCCACAATTTTTAATTGCACATAGCTCAAAAACTATTGGAGCCACAGGCTCGAAAAAAACAGCAAATTAAAGCTTGTTCCTTCCTCTGTAAAATATTCTATAGGCTCATTGTAATACGTGCCATGGCATGGCCGCCATGGCCATTTGAATCAACAATGTCCGAAAAAAAGTTGCAAGGTGTTGCTACTGCTACAGGAGCCTTTGTTTCTGTCCTGCTGTGAAGAGGGGAAGACACAGTTCAATGGCTGGCTACTTTTTCACCTTCCACCCTAATCACTTTCTGATAACCCGCGGTGGACACTTGTCAAATTTGGCCCTGAGGAAAAAAAATTGAAAAAATTGAAAGCGAAATTGAAAGTGAAAACCGACGCTCAGATGAAGCATGCACAAGGTAATTTCTCGTGGAAGAGAGAGCAAACATCGTTGCTGCAGGATCGCAATGCGAAGTGAGCTAAGCTTCTCTGTTGAAAGCTTGGAGTGCTGGTCGGCGGTTCATGCACGTTTCAGCATAATAATGATGTGGTATTAGGATGAGATGACTGAGAGGGTGAAAAAGTAGCCAGCCATTGAACTGTGTCTTCCTCTCTTCACAGCAGGACAGAAACAAAGGCGCCTGTAGCAGTAGCAACACTTTGCAACCTTTTTTTCGGTCATAGTTGATTCAAATGGCCATGGCGGCCATGCCATGGCACGTATTACAATGAACCTATGAACTATTTTAAAGAGGAAGAAACAACCTTTAATTTGCTGTTTCTTGCGAGCCTGTGGCTTCAATAGTGCTTGAGTTATGTACAATTAAATATTGGGGCGGAATTTTTTGGGCCACCCTGTATATGGCTTCCCTCTGCTTGCACAACTACTCGAAGTCATCCGGTCCATTGTTGAATAGCTTTTGCAAGTGATTCTTGGCTGAGTGGTTTTCAACACATTGCTATGCATTATTTGAGCTCGTCGACGGTTTGAATGTCGGCACCATCTTACACCATTTGCAGCAATCAGCCCCAAGTGAAATAATAGACTAGATTTAAAATCGGGGGCTGTTTGTTACAAGTCAAGTTCGATTAAATCAGTACAATTGGTATTGAGGGGCTTTAAGATCGTTTCTGCACCGAGGGCAGGAGCTCCATCTTGCATGAATGCGAAGCTGAGAGATTGGTGTTTAATGTCCGGAAATATCTTGACTTTACATTAGTCTAAACATTAGTGTAATTGATTTTCACTACGCGCTGCACGATGAGGATGGTCTTGCCGACAGTCGATACCGCAGCAGCTACCGTCACGCCATCACTGAAGTGGGCTCTTTCGCGTAAAAGCTGACATGATTGGACGTCATACTTCTTCCTCATGCTGCACAGTGATACAAAAGTCGGAAATTCTTTGAAAAAAGTCATATTTTGAAAATGAAGGAAGAAAAAATATTTTTTCCGTTAAAACTTACGGATTGATCCTGTATAGCTAGTTCTTCAGGCCTTCCTCTGGTCCTTTATTAGCCTTAACGTGATGCAAAGGTCATTGATTCAAAGTTTACTTAAAATATAGGAATTTGTCGCCAAATATTGACAAAATTTTGCTATTTAATACGACTATTCTTGTCGTTGTGTTTTCATTAAGTGTTATCTGAAGGTGTACCTAGATGTGAGTCTTACTTATCACGCTCGGTTTCTTGCCTGTAAGCTGTAAACTTTGTGTCATTGAGTAAATTGTTTTGCGGCCTTTGTAGAAATTGTTGTGTCCTTTTTGGAGAGTGCCACAAAAAATGAACTTAACTCATGATGAGCAGAGAGGTGGCCTGAAATTTCTATCGTCACATGGAGAAAAAGAGTCCAAAAAAGGCAAACATTTAATGGCCAATACTACCGGGATCTCCTTCAAAAAGAACAGCTTCCAGCTGTGTCTTCAGCTCGCGAACAGAAAACTCATCCTCCACCAGGACAACGCATCACATTCCACCGATACATTCGTGTCGTGACGGAGTTTTTTTAAACGAAGCACGGTGCGAAATCTTGCCTCACTCATCGTATTCACCTGCTCTGGCTCCCAGCTACTTCTGGCTGTTCAGCAGGCTGAAGGATTCGCTTTGGGGCAACCGGTTCGCCTCAAGAGCTGCACTTGGAAGTGTTATTTACCAGTAGTTCAAACGTACAAGTGGACTTCTTCGTAGAGTGCTATAAGAAATGCATAAAACGGTGGCGACTGTGTCTCGAGAAGAATCGAGACTATATTGAAAAGTGAAATGTTGTCCCTCCACTTTTATACAATCCACACTAAAATGGTAATGACTTTTGAAACACGCGTCGTTACTTTCAAGAGTACGATTGAGTAATCAATGAAAAAAGTTTTTGTAGCTCCAAGAATGAATTAAATCCCTTGAAATGCATCTATTAAAATGAAACATGATCGACCTTCTCAATCTTCTGGAATACAGTTAGTTTATGAATACAAAGCATTAGATCATATTTAAAAATGCTTATCCAATACCATTCTTCATGAACTCTAGATTCTCAGGATATATAGATAGCTGCCTGGCCTGAAGCATTCCCCAGTGTTCGACCAGAGTTCATGCAGTCTTTAGATGCCACTCTGTAGATCGAATTCTCCTAATTTACAAGGAGGAGATTGGTTGATACCTCCAAGTTAAATAAATATTTTAAATATTAAAAATAACATTTTCTTTGCTTCCTAATGCCCTTCCGAATGTCTTTCACTCATTTATCTAGACTTGCTGGCCAAACTTGTCTCCAAGAGTTAGACGACTTATTACAGGAAATACATTTTTCTCTAGTTCCTGCAGGAGCATCAATTCACCAATGAACCGCTGTTTGTTCATTTATTGAATTTCCTGCAAACCAGATACAGTCTGGTTTTCCTCACCATTGGTTCCTGCTGGTTTTGAAGAGCAGTTCGCGCGGTCATCTTAGATGTCGCACTTTGTGCTCAGTTAAAGTTCAATATTAATTGTGAGTTAATCATGATACCAAAAGATTACCTTATATTTACAGGTCATATAAGCACAAGGGATGCCCTCACTCTTCAAATAGTGGAGAAAATGAAGACAGCCCAAGTTCCCCTACGAAGAGGCGTGTTCTAGTAAGAAAAATGATCATTGACTTGAAAATAAGGAACTCCAGTAAATGTGAAACTTTCAGAACAGGAAGAAAATGAATTAAGCCTAATCAAAAAAATTCATTTTAAAGATGAATATAGACACAGATAATGTGATTCATTGAATGAATCTGCTTCAGGGAAAGAAAAAAATGTTTGAATCCTGGCAGGTGTATCATTATGCCTTCATTAAAAGCTAATTATCAATGATGCCTGATTTCAAGACAAACTTTCATGGAAGTTTTCCTGATGAAGTGAATATGGAATAAAGGATGGCGAATTCATGCAATTAATGCGGGACTTATACGTGTAACGCTCACGGTCGTCTGGCGTGGCCGGTAGTATTACTCGTACGTCGCTGTAATTTAATAGCTACCCGCAAACTACCTTGACCGTCGCGAAACAAGAAAATTAAAATTAAAAAAAGGATATTAGAAATTGTCCTTTTGGGATGGTTCATATTGGTCGGACGTTATCAGTGGCCGTTAGACAATGATTCCAACAGACTGAGTTTTTGCAGGATTTCGTTTATTCTATCGACAAAGTACCCAAAATGAGATTGTACAAGATCCTCCTCAGCACTACTTCGCGATCGACAGCTTTCGCTTTTAAAGGTGAATGAACAAAAATGAAAGAACTTCTACGAACAAGAAAATGATTCAGCTCACCCCCTCGATGCTGCACTTTCGCGAGGTCTCGTGATTTGTTCAACCACGGCTAAACAACGAAACCGGAAGGGGTTGCTCGGGCTCCAACCCTCCGCACGCTCACAATCCTATTTCGGCTTTCCTATATCTATACGTCCCTTCTGGCTCCAACCAGCAAGGAACAGAATCTGGCCCCAACCAGATCCACCCAAGCCCGGCAACAACCAGCGCTTAGGCACCTTTGTTCCAACCAAGTAGAAATAGCAAGGCTCTGATTTAACAACAGGGCCCCTAACCCGGTGCCTGATGATAGCAGCAGCAGCGAAGTCCGGAACCCTTCACCAACCTCTACCTCCTCCTCCTGTCCACCCTCCAAGTAGAGTTTTTTATACTCTTCTCCATGACTGTCCACGTCACGGTAAACTCAAACGCTGAATGGTCGGAAAGCCGGAAGGATGTTACGAAAATGGATTCATGAGATTTGGGGGAATGTGGTCGACCTCTGATTCCTCTTGACAGCGGAATCGCGGGAAAGCCATAGATTTCGCGAAAGCCGCCAGTCTGTCCTGATTTGTCGCTGTCCTAATTTTGTCATTCTCCTATGTTAATGATGAAAGGACACGTGTAGAGGAGAAGTAGCAATTAATTTCAACCCCTTCGGACCGTAGACTGGCGCCTGACTAGGGGGGGAGGCGATAAGTCATGGCGGGCGCTACATCCGCCCCTGCTCTGAAAAAGTGTGGTACTCCTTATGGAGTGCAACATTTTCATCCCCTGCTCCGGGAGTGTTCTGCTCTTGGTCCTCCACCTCCTCCCACTGTTCCTTGTTCACCAGAGAGTCCTGAAAGAGTAGGTCCTCAATCTGTCGCTTCGTCCCCGCCGAGCCAAGGTCGACCTCGTAGGAGACTATGCAGTTTGGAGGGAACACTTGAGTGTTGAAGGCTCAGGAGTCCTGGTGACTTAGTAAAGTCATATTTAATTTAGGGGTGCTGCGTCGAGGGAGTTATTACAAAAGACATCTTTCAATATGATTAGTACACATCTTCATGATGGTCCCAAATGTGGACCACTAATCCCGTGATTAGTAAAACTCAATCACTAATTTACACAAAAATTGCATCTTTGTTTACTAGACATCCACTTCATCTTCGCTTTGGGAATAGGCTATGTCAGGGAACGGAGTAGGGCACTTAGGAACAGAGGTATTCTTTCTCTTTCGAAAGGGAAAAGGGCTCCATTCACCCCTGACATTCCCTCTCAAATTGATCCACAGCATATACAACAAGATCATGGCACAATTGACAATACCAGGTGCAACGAACAGTCTCCAATCATACCATATGAAGGTATTATGCATAATTCTTTTACGGTTGTTAAGGCTTTGTTGTAATTCTTGGATGTCGATTCCAGAATGCATATGCTCTAAATTTGCCACCTCATTGACATTCAGTTGGAGCATATCAAACATAGAGTCATATAGAGCCTGATAGACATAGGGACATTTCAATAGGGGTCAAAACATCACTAACTTTTGGCAATACTAGATTGGTTTCTTGGGTGAGATTTTCATAATTACTGCATCCTATATAGCTCAAGGGGAGGACAAGTTTGGATGCATACGCACTACATTCAGGGCGAAGGTGAAGAAATCCCGTTCCGCGAACAATTTCCGTATGAGAATTGTAACTTGACGTCACCCTGACACTCCTTTCCTGGTCCATTGGGCAATGGGCAGTTAATTGCACAGGATCTGGGACAGAGAAAGCTCATTTGCCACTTTCATCCGTCCTATAAAAGTATGGCTATGTGTGGCGCAAAATACGTCTCGTACACAATTTAGAAGGAAAAACATTCTGTTGCATCAACAGACTATATTGACACGACTTTTCTGGGGATTTCCTGATAGCAATATTAGGTTGACATATTACTAAGGTGCCCTGCATTCACCCTTCCACTTCGTCGGCATCCAGTTCAAAGAAAGCTTGTCTATTACTCCTCACAGCAATGTAAGGATTTTCAGTGTCGATGACCACAGAAAGATTCAGTTTAGGGATATGAACCGGAAAAGGGATAGCATGGTAAAAGTCAAAGTAGTTATCCATGGACTTTAAGGGGATGCTGACGAATAATCTAAGAGCTCCCGGCTTCGCAGCTGCCTTGACCTCAGTCCAATGATAGTATATGTACATATCTTCTTATCATAGTGATGTGACAAAGATCATGTCTGCCGGTAGCAGGAGTTGGATTTCCTTTAAAATTTTGAGGAATGTTCCAGATGAGATAAAGAATGGACTTAGCTGTTTTCGCGCCGTCACATCAAGGGCTTGAGCGAATCTATTTACTTCGTTTTGGATTTCAGAAAACGAAAACTGCAGCATTCGCGCAGCTGTGCTGAGTAATCTAAACGTTATTAACCATCCCCGGTTCTCACGCTGATCCATGAACAGTTGATATTTCAACCCCTTTACCTGTTCAATAAGTTTTCCAGTAGCTAGGGCTAATTTCCTGATTGCTTGAGCATCCTTCTCCACATTCACATGTGGCATCCAATGCAGAAGCCTGAAGGTGAGCTAGATGTATGGCCGTATCAGCCTTTAGATTGACCTGGTCGATAGCGTCACTCAGATCCCGTAGATCGTCCTCCTCCAATGTTCCAAACAAATATTTTAGAATCTTACCCCCAACTCCAATTAATGCAGATCTTTTTCTCCGACTCGGAACAGCCACAGTTTCTTGTTGGTTATGGAGAGTGGATAGCACTTCCTGAATACCCTTCTTCATATGCTCTACTTCCCTGCTTAGTAGCATCACCAAATCCTCTAGCAGCTTTGCGTCGTCTCTCTTTGGGTCCTTAGCGGTGTCGGAAGGCAGTCCCTGCTGAAACCTTGGCCATATCTCGTCGTGTAGGAAACCCTCGAAAGTCTATAATTCGGTGAGGAAACTAGAAACTACAGTTTTATACCGTATAAATGGAACTTCGACGATCAGGGTCCATTTATCTCCTGAAAAAAAGAAAACTCCCCTTCCTGATGAAAATTATACCCTTATCGAGTCCCGATGCCTCAATTCTCGATACATTCCATCCCAGTGGCCCCTCCGTAGGTCCCTTTTCAACGCGTCCGGTCAGCAAGTCATTGGCAACCACCACATGGATTAGGACGGTTAAAAACATGAACCACCGACTCATCTCCACATCTAAAATGTTGTATTCCCACTTCAAAAATCTGGAAGACTGAAGGGATGCCTCGATTATGTCAGCTTGACTCCTTTTTACTCTTATTCTAACGGAAGGCTTAACAGCCGCTGTGCCAAAAGTCTCTTCCCCCTGTCCCTTCCTGGTTGTGAGATACAGGTAATTAATTTCGAGGCTTTCCCTCTCGAGGCCGGTACTACCGAAGATGTGGAGTAAAACCCTTCCGTCATTTCATTTATCAAGGGAACGACGGCGTCCCCCTCATTTTCCTGGCTTATGGCTCGCAATGCCAAAATTTCCAGTTCAGAATCGCCCTCCGCGTCCTGGTCCTCTGAAATCTCAGGATCATCTTGCCCTACTTGATCCGCCCAGCGGACTCGCTTTTGCCCTTGCTCTTGGTTTACCTTGGGGGCACGAGAAGAAAGCATTACTCGCGGCATGTCGGGCACGGGACCACGACTCCTCAGCGCGTATCCTCCCAGACCCTGGCCTTGTCCTGCCGTCCTTTCTACGATGTTTTTGTGCCCAAGTGAATCGGTTGGGGTCTCTCTCGTCCCGTTCAACTCAGTATTCTCCGCAGGTAGTAATGAATTTTGAATTTCACCCATTCGCATGTCTTCTTCCTCGTCCTCATCCCGTTTCGACAATCCCCCTTCCTGCTCGACGAAATCATAGGGAACCGGATGGGCTCGTAAAATCTTTTCAACCTATTTACGTGCACCAAATGTGCCTCCCTGTCCTCTGGTTTTTGGACATGAAAAGTTACTGGACCCGCTTGTCCCACAATTCGGTAAGGTCCCTTCCATTGCCTTGCCAGTTTGTGTTAACCCCAGACTCACTGCTGGTGAATGCAACAAAACGAGATCACCTAGCTTCAAGTCGGACCGAACAGCCCGTTTGTCGAAATAGCTCTTTCTTCTTTCGCTAGCTTATTTCGATTGCTCTTTGGCACCTTCGAAAGCTTTTCTCAGCCTAGCTACTAGCTCTGCCTTATAGTCCTCTAGAACCGCATAGTTCGGTCTAGGCGGTTTGATGACCTCATGGAACGGAAGCTGAGCATCTCTTCCGTACAAGAGAAAGAAAGGGGTTTCTCGGGTGCTTTCATGCATCGCGGTGCGGTAAGCAAAGAGTACGAATGGGAGCCAGTCATCCCAATCCTGCTGGTCGACGACCGTGTAGTGGGAGAGCATTTGTGCTAGAGTCCTGTTAAATATTTCGGTGGCCCCATTTTTTTCAGGGTGGTAAGGGGTAGTGTTTTGTTTCTGAATTCCCAAGAAAGCATACACACTTTTCAGGAAACAGGACAGGAAATTTGTGCCTCTGTCCGTGAGTAATTTCTGTGGCACACCGTGCCTGGCTATGACCTCTGAAATGAACGCCCGCGCTATCGTCTCTATCGTGGAGGGTTTTCTTACAGTATAACCAAAATGGGCTGACAAGGGAGGGAGGGCCTTCATTTTCTGGAAGGCCTCTTCCGCTTGGACATCCCAATTGAAAGGCTTCTCTACCTTTGTTAATTGGGTAAGGGGGCGCGAAATAACAGCAAAATTTGGAATGAACCTCCTATAGAAGCCTACGAATCCTTGGAATGCCCCAACGTCCTTCACATTTTTTGGGCCTAGGGTATTCGGCAACTGCTCGAACCTTTCCTTCCTGGGGTTTCATTCCTTGAGCACTCACGGTATGACCTAAGTAATCTAATTCGCTCCTTAGAAAAGCGCATTTGCTCGGCTTCAGACGAAGATTGTTCTCTTTTAGCTCCTGAAGGACTAACCGCAATGGTTGCAAATGCTCTTCAAAAGTATTGGAAAATACAATCACATCGTCCAAGTAAATGAGACAGACTTCGAATTGCAAGCCGGCCAATATTGAGTCCATCAACCGTTGAAAAGTACTGGGGGCATTCACCAAACCCATTCCCATTTGTATAAACTCGTACCTCCCATTAACATGAGGTAATATGAAGGCACTCTTCTCAACGGAAGACTCATCCAGTGCCACTTGGAAAAAGCCACTAGCTAAGTCCATACTACTGAAGTAACGGGCACCACCCAGTGCATCAAGAGATTCGCTTATCAAGGACAAGAGATAAACTTCCTTGCGAGTGATAGCATTCAACCGGCGGTAATCGACACAAGGTCGAATACCCCCGTCCCGTTTGGGCACAATCACTACAGGGAATGCACACGGACTGGTACTGGGGCGAATCACACAATCATCCAACAATTCCTGGATACTCTCCTTCAATTCTTCCTTATACTTAAAAGGAACTCGGTAGGGACGCATGGGTATTGGCGGGCTATCCTCCGTTTCTATCACGTGCTTGATCTTATCGGTAAATCCAAGGGGATCGCCTGGGAATCGGAACGCATTCCTACACTCATACAAAAGAACTAAAAGGGCGTCCCTCTTTCCCAATGGTATGCGATTAAGATCAAAATTCTGAATGAATTTTTCCTTGGATAATTCTCGCTGGGTAGGAACAGATGGATTATGCAATTTAGAATTTGATTAGTCACTTAATTGATGGCTGCCAATCAGTTGCATTTCCTCTTCCAAAGGCACAACTCTCGCTACAACTAATCCCTTGTGAAGCCGAACCGTGTCCTCTCGCGTGTTGATTAACCTCAAAGGGACCGTTTGGTTTCATACGGTAGCCAGTAGCGAGGCAACCAAAATTCCGGGCCGCCCTAGACCGCATGGCTGCACCAACGCTTGCGAAACGTCCGGACACACCCCTCCCACATGACCTGGGAGCAGGATTTCCGAGCGGGTAGGGACCTCCACAGAAGTATGGAAACGAATCACGGGACTTTCTCTTTCATTCGCCTGTCCCTGACCTCTATTATTCTCCTGACCCAGAGATCCCTTGTCAGATTCTCGACTAACGCCTGTCCCCGCCTTGTAGACCCTGGCTTTATCTCTAATGCCCCGGGGGTAGGACATTGTCTTTTTTCTCCACCTTTCCGTGTCCCTTGTCCTAATGCGTCCGGCCTTTAAATCTCGGCCCTCATCCTCCATCTGACCCTTGGATTCTTCTTCTGGACAAGTCACGACACTGTGGAAACTATGGACTCTCAACAGAAATACAGGAAGGGAGCCAGAGAAATTTCTCTTGTCGTCCCTTCTGTCCAGGAACGGGAGGATTCGACCCTGACATCTGGCTTCCCTCCGAGCCATTAAAACATCAATTTCCCTATTGCGCAGGACAACATGACACAGAACTATATCTACATTCAACCCATTCAAACTCCTAGCTAACCAAACGGGATGTCGAAACGTCTCAGGGGCACCCATGTCAATTTCCATCTCATAACACCCTAACGTTACTACTTCATGGCCTGTTATGCCTACTAGTGTCTGCCTAGTGTCCAATCTCCACAAGGACTTCACGACCTCTACAAGGAATGACTCTAACCTAGCCACACTCACTCTCGCACCTGAATCTAATAAAAAGTTGCAATCAACCCCACTCACGCGTCCTTTCAAAATTAGAGCCCCTCGTCCTCTCCTCTATCGCGACTTATTGTTGGGAGGAAGAGGGGTTCTGCCAGTTTCTCCTTTTCTGGTCCACGTCCCTCCACGTGCAATCCCTTTTCAAGTGATCCTGCCCCCCTGCAAAGGAAACATCCCTTCTCTGTCCTGATATTTCGTTACCGTTGATTGGGGCACTTCGCAAAATGCCCCTCCTGATGACACACGAAGCAAACTCGCTGCCTCGTTGTTTTGGGAGGTACGGCTGAGGTCACTTTTGCCCCATAAATTTCCTTTTTTTTATATACGACTTTTGAACTCAGTGTCAGTAATCATGTTCATGCCAAGTTTCAGCTTTCCATGTCTCTCCGTTTGATTGACGCAAAGAAATTATTTGAAAACCTTTGTGTGATACCAGGGCATCAACCTCTAATGTCTGAAATTTTCCGAACTCAACATCTCAATAAGTACTTATGTACCATTCCTTATGTGTCATTCCTCCATCCTATTTAGAACATGGTTAGAATTATTGTCAGTCACACGGTCTGTCACTATCTCCCATATATAGTGAGGGACAAAACTGTTGCAATGTTCGACACATTGCCAGTTTATGACTCATATCTCGAGTATGACGTGTTCAATTTTGCTTAAATTTCAGTCAATCATACTTCTACTTCCTGGCTTTCGATTGGTGCTAGTCACATGACAATTGGCCTCCTATTGTCTAAGTGGCAGTTGTTCAAAGCGAACGAGGTCATTGCAACAGTTTTGTCCCTTTCACTCAGGCATACGAAAAAAACGAATTTATTAATACTTTGTTTGCTTGCCTTTGGCCTTCGACACTGCCTGAACCCTTCTAGGCATGCTTTCGAGAACGAAGAGATGTCGAACCTCGGTCCGACATCGTCGGTCGTGAAAGAAAAGGTCGTTCGCGATATTTAAAATAAATGTTATCGCCATTTAAAATTTTATCAAGTTTTATTAAAGTACAATCCAAACGAGATGTTCGATATCGTATAAACGTCCTGCATCTTTGCCTCGTCCTTCAGATGGGTTAACGTATC
>CAJPEV010003479.1:0-30536 GCA_905338385.1 Darwinula stevensoni | reverse complement strand
GAAATGGGTGAAATCGCCTCTTGATATCACTAACTATCTTGAATCTTGAATCATTAAAAAACGGCGTGTGCTCATAGTGTGATCTCAAGTCTCGAAGTGACGAGAGCCTTCTTCCGATGGAAACCGTGATAGTTGAGGCTTCCAGCAAACGGAAGCGGAATCTCTTGGCGCTTCTGAGGTCATAGGATCTCAAAGGTTAAAGGGTCGTCGGGTCTCCTGCTTCCATCGCTGGACCGAATGGTAAAAAAAAGCGCTCCATGATTGTTGCTATATACCTTTGTCTCCGCTCCCTTTGGAGAGGATTCTTACGCTGCCAAAACGCAGCTGATGAGAAAGACATAAAATGCTCGCAAGAATTTAAAAAGGCGTCATAAAGGATGAGCGTCATACCACTTCAGCAGCATTTACTCTACTTGTCAACCGACACGCAACAAACGAGTCCATCAGAAGGCAAAAATAGCAGAATTAGCAAAATCTCCTCGACCTTGACATCGTCCCGTTGCATGGGAACGACAGCAGCACATAGTAAGGAAAAATCATGCCTGCCTGCATGAAGTAGGTAGTAAAGAGTATTAATAGCTCCTCTTCTGCTAAGTCTCGATTTCACTCTCTTTTCAACGACGATGATATGGGATACCAAGATGTGCCGCAAGGTGCGCCAGGGGCCGGTCGGCAAGGCCGTGTCCGTGACCGCCATGACCATGACCTCCGTGGTGACCGCCATGACCACTTCCACTGTGATTTCCATCATGTCCACTGCCACCGAGGAATCCTCCTCGCTGCCCGCATGCGATGGTTGTTACCGTCACGCACAGAATCTGTCAGCAATGAAATATCAATACTATTGACCAAATGCAGCTGAAGGGAATACCTCGAATTCCCCATTAATGGCGGCGTTTCAAACTGTTTCAACTGTTCAAAATGTTCCAGTCCGATATTGTTCGGGATGAACGAGTCATGCATTCCATTCGCACTGGCAGGAGAATGTTTCTCTGTCTTATTCAAAAGTCAACAATATATAAAAGAATATTTTACTTAAAAACTATAGATTTGTATCCTTTTCAAAATTTACGTTTTTCAAACTGGTAGTTACCAATCTAAGCGCACAAGAAACGCAAGGAAATAGATTTTTGGAAATTTATATTTCTCCTCGCGACCAACCGCCCCTCAAGAAGTTTCGCACGTGTAAACCCGCCCTAATGCAGGATGGAAACACATTGGAAAGAAATAAGTTATAAATTATACTTTCGAATATTTTCCTTATGCCCAGAGCTTATATTGCTTCCGTCAAAAAAGGCCACAAACGGTTATTTCTTTTCATCAGTTGCTTTTCCTTATTCGAGAAATTTTGAACTTGAATATCCTCAGAAAATGTTCCGATACAATATTTGCCATGTTATTCAGTGCTTTGGTCTTTCTTTTCCGGAATATTTAATGCTGTTTTTATATAACCTGTAAACATTTAAAAATTTTTGATGATGGCAAAAGCATCGGTTACACCGGACCAGCAGGGATACGACGAGGGGGGGGGGGGGGGTTGGTTGAAAATTTATTGCATTTTGTTTTTATACTTATACAGCATCGCATTTGTGAAACCTTTCCCATTGCTTGCCTGGTCATCTTCGCAATAAAGGTTCAACCGATATAGCCCAATCGTATCCCCCGCTAAGCCCGGCTAAATTTCGCAGGCGTATTTAAGGCTTGGAGCAAGGAGGTCATTCTTTATTCTGTCGTCCAAACTCGCCCTCACCAGAAAATCAGCCAAGGGAAAGATACACATTCCATTGCTGAGGTAGAGAGAAATGAATTTTCGCGTGTGGATTTTTGTGGGTTTGGCCTAAGAAAGAAGGTGGTCAAAGGGGATTAACGGACTCCAGAAAGCTTGCTCGGGAGAGTGGGAGAAGATACCTTTAGATGTACAGAGGAGGAGCCTCTTGGAATGGAAAATGAGATGTTGGAATATTCCTGGGATGCAGAAGTATCAAATCGAACATGATATGTCGTGGAGAAGCCATGCGTTAACTCATGAACCTCTTGCTAGTTCATTACCAGGTACTAGACAGTAAGCAACAAGGATAGTCAAAAAGCAAAAAAACAAAAAAAAAATACAAAAATTTTTAGCTTTAAGAGGGTTAGGCCTACCCTAAAATTAAGGAACGCTGGACCTCGACACGTGATATCGAAATGGGCGAAATCGCCTCTTGATATCACTAACTCTCCTGACTCCTGATATTCAGGAGGTGGGCTGTGGAGTCACACAGCAGTCACAGTCCAGTTCATAGCAGTCAAGTGCACCTTAGTCCGAGTACGAGGGACACTTTAAGGTGGCGCAGTACCCTCCCTCAAAAAAGAGCTAGGGACGAAGCGTTTCATAGATGTCGGAGAGTGTCTCCCCGCCCCTCAGACTCGCCGGCTAGTCTGGCCAAGGGCGAGGACAAGGAGGTGGAGCATGAGGTCAAGGCCCATCCCCTCCCGCCTTCCCCTTCCAATTACAATGCAAACACATAATATCTGAGTAGCCACCTTCACAAAAACCACATCAAACGGGGTTGCCACCTTATGTACAGGGCCTGGACAGTGGCCTCGTATATAGCATAGGGAAGAGCACGATCTATCCTGTCCAACTTTGCTACGCCGGCATGATTTCTTCTATGGTAGCTCATTAATATGGTGCTGTCTTCAGCTTTTCAAATCTTTAGAAAGGAGCCTGAAGGCCATCAGTGGCTGACTTGGGTCTCGTCAGACAATCTATTTAAATCTCTAAAAACATTCATACGTGCTGCTCGCCCCCTCCCCCTAGGATCGCCACATACCTGACGGAGGGGTCAAAGTGGAAATCACCCTCTCCCCTCTGAGGAGAGGAAGACAGATCACATTTAGCGACACCTTTGAGAATTAAAAGTGAAGCACAGTTGGACCGGATAATCTGTAAACATTGTCACCGCCAGACGGCACGATAAGGACAGGACCCTAGGCATACTGGCGACAAGGACGAAAGGCAATCCGTAATGATATTGTGCACTCAGTAATATACTAATTAACTTTTATTTTTTAATTTACTGATATTTGTTACATACAATAGGGAATAGCATATGAAGCTCATCTTGTTTCCTATAATTCTCTCTCGATGAAATTGACCTGCTCTCACGGAAAGGCAAAAATACCTCTCCCCTTCACAAAAGAAAAGTCTTACCCCTTGCATCATAAAATAGATAAGAAACCAAGGAAGCGATGCTTCCTTCGAATATTCCTGGAGGTACTTGGAAGCAAACGCTGCTCGACAAAACACTGCTCCGCTTTCGACAAACAGTTTGGTGCCTCATCTGGGCAAAACACTTTTGATAACGTTATCTTTCATATCTCGAACAATAAACCGAGTGCCATTGCAGAGGCCGTTTTCAATAGAAAGATTGCGAAGCATGACAATGGCACCGACTACAAGATTCAGGTCATGAGGCAGTAAACCATTTCAACGAATTTGGGTTCAACGAATTGAGGAACTCAACGGGAAAGTTGACCTGCTCCCGATCTTCACCCTGATCTGTTTTTACACTGTCAGTGCTCTTGTATGTTCTTAATGTACCTTCTAAACGGGACAGAACGTCGTCGTTCACCAAACGGGAATGCTCATTTTTCTGGAACAAAATTGCACGTCGCGTACGCCATGCTCTCGACCAAATACCTCGTTTACCAAATTGTTTGTTAGGCAAAGAACATGGAGACACGCATATATTTTTTATGCTAGGCCGATAGCACGGGGAAGTGTGTCATTTCCGAGCTCAAGCAACCAATTTGCAAACTCTACCTCATTGGCGTTTGCTCGCATATTTGTGGTTAAATGAAAGTACGGAAATGTTCCCAAAGCGGGCTCATCTTCATGTATTTAGCTAGAATCTGGCCGTGCGAAGCATTCGGGACAATTAGATGAAGCTGACGAAAATCGCCACCTAACACCCTCATTTTACCAACAAATGCAGAGTTGCAACGCATTAGATGCCTGAGAGCGCGGTCAATGACTACAAATACATCATTCGGAGCTATTGGCGTGGGATCCAACTGGATCCTATTGGTTCATTCCAGCTGGAAACGGCATACCAATTTACGACTAGTTCTGGTTGGAAATGCTGCAGTTCCTGCTGGAAGTGGCACACATATACTGATGGAAAGCTTGCTCCCTGCTGAAAAAACCTCGTGAGAATCTCACAAGGAAACCTCATGAGATTCTCATGAGGTTTTCGGACAGAAGTCTCATGAGAATGACCTCATGAGGTTTGAAGAAGATATCTCATGAGGTTGACTTCATGGGGTTTTCTCATAGAGGCGCCACTTGCCTCGTGGCCAAATAGCCACGAAAAGTCTCTTGGGACTCAGCTTGGAAGGTCCCGCGAGTCCTTAAAAGAGAAGTAATCATATACGAAGGAATATATGTGGTTAAATAACTGCCACTTATTCCACCCTCAATACGTCATTCCATCTTGTAGGCCAGAATTGTCTGAAGTCTCTCTAAACTGGGCTATCTCTTCGGACAAGTGTTTTTAGCAAATTAGCCATTTTGCTAAATTATTTGCTAATTAGCAAAATTTAGCAATTTAGAAAATCAAATATCTTTGATTATGTTCAATGTAGAAATAAAAATGCATACAACTTGGTGAGTACAGGAGAGATGTTCCAGTGAGATCAGGGAATTCATCCCATCACAGCGGCTATACAGTCGCCATCTCGCGTCGGTTTTGCACTGCAGAAGGAACCTCATGAGATCCTCATGAGGTTTTCGAACAAGAGGTCTCATGAGGTCTCATGAGGCCTCGATCCTCATGAGGACGTTTCGAAGCCTCATGAGGAACCGCACAATTCTCATAAGAAAGTCGTGAGATCTCATGAGAAAGTCGTGAGGTCTCATGAGACCTCATGAGTTTGTAGTGAGGTTTTTTCAGCAGGGCTGTTTCTAGTTGGAACTTTTTGCTGGGACTCTCTGTTCATCACCTATTCTAGCCCAACGACCACTACGGTTAGCATTTTCCAAAGCATCGTCTTCTGTAGCCGGCACCATAACTGTGTTGCTGAATGTGTTTTCGGTGCTAACACGAACTGGTTCATCTGCAGTGACTGCCTCATCGCCGTCCTGTGCACCTCCATCAACAATTCTTTTTCACGTTCAAACACAAACGTCACTAATAAAGTCACCGTCAATGTTGACGGGAGAAGCTGTCCGTTTGCGCGAGATTTGAAACAAAGGGTTGATGTCATATTTTTTTACTGCATCAATTGAGAAAACTAAAAAAAAAATCGTCCATGACATGAAACACAAACAGAAAAGCATTGCATGGTTGCGACGGCGCAAACCGCCACGTCTGACCAAAAGAAAAAAAAATCTGAAAAAATGCGTCAACAAAGAGAACCTGCAGTCGGTTGAAGAAAACCCGACATGCATTCATAGTGAGCTGCGTCAATCAATAACCGGGCGTCACTAAGAAAGAAGCTTACGCAGGTAAGATCCCATAGACATGGCCTAGCCTTGTAGACCTGGCCTATGGCCTAGAATGGTACAGCATTGTTGGCCCCGCGCGTTAGGGTTGACAGTCACCACTGCAACTTTTGGCCTCTCCGAATTAAAGTAATAGATTTTCTGCTAGATGAAGTAATCCAATGTCAAGAAAAGAGAAAAAGGTGATGAACTCAAGTGAGCAGCCTCTGATTCTTTCGCCTCTGCAGATGTGAAAGCTGTAACGGAAAGGAGGATTAATTCATGCTAACTATTTTGTTACTTTAAGAAGGAAACTCACAAAGCGATTGGATGCACACAAACTTGACGAAAATTTGGATCATAATTGTTAATTATTTGAGAACTGTAACTCATTACCTGTTTTGCTGCCGGAAAATATAGCTAAATGGGTTAATTCTACTTAGCCCCTTCCCATCCTTGTCCCTCACGTAAATGCCATAACCGTCGGGTGGCATTGTCACGTAAGAGATTCGCTCCATGTATCCGTATCCCACCACATCGATCAATCACTGCTACTCACCGCTTCATTCTCAGCTCAACTCATGAACTCAGCACAAAATGTCTCATACGAAAAAAAAACAGAGGATACAGACGCCGATACGAAGATTGAAGTAGTCTTGAATTTGGTGTAATTTTGGAAGACGTGGCAAATGTTTCGTCAAATTCGCCCTCGCCTCTAATGAACTGAGATTTTTTTCTCGTCTGAAAGCAGCTCTTAGATATCTTCATCCATCAGCAACTGCAAGACAGTTCTTCGAACTGCAAGAAAAGTGATGAATAGTTTCTCGAGTCACACACTTTCCAGCCACTTTCCACTTGAGACATGTTCTACAATACAATATTCCTCCAAGTTTGCCTGCCTGTCTCTATGCTCGTATTTCATCCTTTACACATTGGCGTCATCTACAAGGTCATTCCAAAATCTGAAACCAGAGCTTTTATTGCATACACAATGCGTGTTCAACGTATGTTCCTTCTATCTCCGATCACCAATACCGATTATCCTGCTCATTTACCTCACCATTAACAAGAAAGACGGCTTCGTTACTAAGGAGGATTGTGCTCGGCAAGTCCGATTTAACATCCACTTATCATAAAGTGCATTCGCTGCAATTCATGCGGCGATCAGGATCATCGTTCTCATCTTCTGAAGCATTAGAAGTTTAAAAGAATGTCACTTGTTTTGCTTCATAGTGCGAACGATGCTGCTTCGGTATATTCCTGTCCCTTATGACATCTTCAAGGTGGATTTGTGTGAGTTGAAGGTGAACCTCGCCAACACAGTAGTCTCGTTGTCTCGTCAGTTCCCGTTTTGGGTCGTCCACTCCGCGATCTATCATTTACACCCCCTGTTTCTCTGAACTTCGACACCAGCTTCAGTACCGCAGAGTGTGAAATTGACAGACGGTGCGAATTAATCTTGTTAAATGTCTCAGCAACATCACGTAAACTGCCAACTCCGTGCGAAAGTATCACTTCAACACATTCTTCATTTCTCAAAACCATTTAAACTTCTTGAATCCATGAAAAGAGAAAACAAAATGTTAACTTCTTATGGTTCCAGACTTTTGAATAGCCCTGTAATGCCCCTTAAAGGACAAGAGGTTCCCTTCGTGACATTGGATGCTATCCCCAGAGATGCAATGGCAGTGTACGAGTTGCTAGTCCTGTGTCATCTCTCTTAATTACTTGTTCCACACCACTCGGGATCTTATCTTTTCTTACTCTTATCCACATATTGGGGATGAGATGCTTAAAATTTTGCATTTCATCACTAATATCCACTCCGCTAATGGGATTTTCCCCTTCTGAACACTCTTGCGCTCCTTTCGCCATGGGAGTATACTCCTGACATTTTCCCAGTACTACAAAATTGGTACAGCTATATGCCATATATTATATACTAGCAGAGGTACTCGTCGTTGCACGGGTGAAAATTGTATAGGTACCATATTTGGATGCACTAAGTATGGTACCCCAGGGCAAGGCTGGAATAAGGGCAAGCGACCCAGGCGACCGCCTGGGGTCGTAATACGGGGAATACGTTCCTCGCCTGTGGCACCATTTGGTCTTGGGCCAGCCTTGCCCTGGGCGTTCCGAATTTTGAAACGCCACCTAACCTATGACCATAACCCGGACCAAATGAGGAAGCCTTGTAAAGTTTGATCGGACTGGGATCATAGCGTGGCCATGCATAAAGGACAGACACGCACACAACATTCAAAAATTTAGTATAGATGAGCCTTAACAAATATTGGCTAAATAGGCAATTTCCTGACTGTGCAGTAAGCTGCCCCCAACCAAGGCGCGCTGATAAAGTAAAAGAAGTTTCTTTTATTTAACCATGACACGACTTCGGCGCATTATGATAACATAAAAATATTAAATCATTTAAAGCATTCGTTTTCGAGGCGCACCCCTAATGATGCGGTCAAACCCCTTGGTTTCTGGGTTTACCTATTCCCGTGTCCTCGCCGCTCGCACCTTAAAACGAAGTTTGCTTCAGGAAATTCATAGTGGCGTCATATGACAGCCTGTAAGAAAATCAGCGGAATCAGGAAAAAAAAATTCCAGTGTCATTTAAGGTTCCTATGTTGAATTTAGTTCCTGCCAGTGATTATCAATATCTTCTTTGTCCAAACGAGGTATATCTCCAATAACATAGAGGCAGACATACAAGCTCATCACTTTAGCGTTTTACACCAATATTCCTTATCGACTATGAGGAGTTGTGTTGTTATTATCATAGTAGCATTCCAGCTCAAGTGGTCAAGGGGTGGTTGCGCGTTAGACTCCGATTGACTTGAAAAAATGTGAGCATGTTGACATCGAAGTCTTATGAAAATTTTCAGATTTGTGCTCTCTCCCCCTAACGGTTTTCGAGATATGCAGCCCTAAACATAGCCCCCCAAGAGGAAAAGTGACCTTTGGGGTAAATATGCTATCTTCGGCCCCAGTAGAGCTAGAAAAACGTATTTGGACTCTATTTGAAGCTGAGACATTGCAGGATCACATTATCAAATCCATTTTCTATTACGTTTATCATCAAGTGAGTTACACAAATTCAAAAATGACAAATATTGCCGAATTTTGCACGCACATTTAGAGTTAACCGTGAGGAAATCGTTATTGGGACTGAAAATTTCATTCCAGATATCCGGAAATTTGAGATAAGGGAATGCTAGTTAAACGGAGCTTTTAACATGGTGTCCTCCGGGATTCAGAAATGCATAAGTAGCGTTAAGATAAGCACAATTGTAGTTGCAGCAAATCCATAAAACTTCAAATCTTATTTTTTAAAGCTTGGAGCAGGTATAAAATATAATCACAGCTATTTACTGGTCACTGGTGAGATATACCCAGACCTGGTTGTTTCACCAGGATTCCCGAAGTTGGTACTTTGGGTAAAACATTTCAAGAGGAAAACTGACAAGATCAATCGTTAAAAAAATTACACAGACGAGAATATGAAATTCAACAACATGAGTAATACATCATTGGAAAGAACTTAGAGAGAGCTTTTATTGCACATTGGTTTCAAGTTTTGTGAAACAGGGTGTACAAACCGTCAAAGTGGGTGAAAATGGGCAAAATTGGAGTTTTCAAATTTAATTTTAAGTTATTTCAAACAACGTAAGAAGTTGAAATTTAGTTCTTGAATTGGCATTGCATTAGTCTACAACGTTGCAAAAGTTCGTTGTGTTGCCATGCATCCTAGTGCTCAAAATGTGCGTGCAAAATTCCGCAATCTTTGCCATTTTTGAATTTGTGTAACTCACTTGATGATAAACGTAGTAGAAAATGGATTTGACAATGTGATCCTGCAATGTCTCAGCTTTAAATAGAGTCCAAATACGCTTTTCTAGCTCTACTGAGACCAAAGATAGCATTTGGAGCGAGTGACAATGAAACATTGGCGCGAAAATGGATTAAATAAGGCAATAACGGTGAGAAATTTTAGAACAATGCGAAACTTTCTGAACGTGTCTCTAGCTGTATGTAATACTGTTTTTAGTACATTTTCCCAGCAATTTTAATTCTAACTAATTAGCAATACTAATGGTCCTCGCTCCACCAGGGCCAGGACGACAATTCTGATCTGCTGGCTTATTGCAATCTATCATACCATCCAGATTATGTGCTTTACCAGCGGCACCCCCTAAAACCAATTGGACCACCTGCGGTTACCTCTTGGGAATAACCACATTCCATCTGCCTCGTTCTCCGATGTAAACTATGGGAGAATCTGAATAGACTGAGAAGATTTTCTGCCTCGATAATCACGCATTAATTGATTTTTACCTGAGGAAAAGCTCATAAAAGTAATCTAATAATCGGCTCAAATTATTATTTTTGACGGAAGAAATGTTAAATGTGGTCTGGATGATTTGAAAGCAGAGCGCTCGGGCGTGTTCTCCTATCCACTAACAGCATGAACTCTTCCATATGCATTATAATGCACTGAATAACATAACGATGAAGGAAAAGTCATACGAAGGTGAGAGTGGTCTCATTTTGACAGTCATGGTCTGCCGGTTTGCACAAAACAACATGCTAATTTATTAAATAATGAAAAAGTTATTTTTTCACAATGCTACTTCTGTAGTGCTCTCTCTTGGATTGGACTACGCAGCAGCCTCTTTAGTTGCTCCTCAGCCTTCGAAGAGTTAACATCTCTTTTCCTCCAAAGCTCTTCTCTTGTACCAGAACTACGCAGGTTTTACACTCCACCGTAGGCAGTTCCCTATCAGGATGAACTTCGTAATGACCATCAATTAGGCTAAGGGCCAAACTTGACAAGATCGGATTGCATCTACCGGCTCAAGTTTTCAGCTACGGTCAACTGAACGTCGCCTTATCACATGTCTGTCGTTTATCTGATGTTAAAGCGAATAAGTTCGATAGAACGAAGAACAAACGAAGAGGTACTGGAAGTTGTTGGCGAAAAAAGAGGACTAGTGGAAATGATTGTGAGAAGGAAGAAGAATTGGATTGAATACATTCTACACAGAGAAGGATTGTTGAAGGAAGTGATAGGAGGAAGAATGGAAAGGAAAAGACCTAGAGGAAGGAAAAGAATTGGCATACTGGAGGAACTAAAGGAAGGGTCGTTTGTGGAAATGAAGAGGACTGAGAATAGATTGGGATGGAAAAGATGGATGCCTAGGGCCAGCCAATAGCCAGAACACTTAAGAAGAAGAAAATGCAAGTCATAAACACAGATTTCCGAAGAAAGTTTCAAGGAACCCAGGCCATTTATTTACCTATTTTATCAATATTTTACTGGGTGACAGGATATTTTTCCTTCTTCCCTCTCCCCAGTAGATACCTAGTCCTGCCATAAATACTGTTACAAGGTTTTTTTTGTAATAACTCTTTTCATATTAAACATACGCTGTATTTGCTAACAGCATTTATTTCCCTACATAATTACTAACATATTACAGAAACATTATTCAATATGTGCACCCTTGGCCTTCACACATGACTTTAAACGATCAGACCACTCATCCATCGCAGTACGCACCACTTCCATTGGATATTGGTTGCTGATCCTGCAAGGGCTCGCTTGAGACTTTCAATATTTGGATGTCTTCTGTGGTTGGCCTTCAGCTCCAACTCTGNGTTCCCAGATGGCCAATCGGAGGCCTTGATGAACTCGGGGACATTGCTGGCTAGCCATTCCTGCGTTGTCCTAACCTTGTTAGCAGGTTCGGAGTCTTGCTGGAAGATCCAGTTGCCCCCATTGAACATTGTTTAGCTGAGAGGCTTCACCGACTTCTCTAAGACTTCTTCCTGGTACACTTTGGCTGATGTCTTCACTTCTTGCTTGCAAAAATGCAGCTTGGTGACACCCTCATAACTCACCCCCCCCACCCCACCAAACCATGACAGAACCAGTACGGTGACCTCTCTTCACCTTATGGATGACTTCTGCAGCTTCCCAAGAGTTGTGGACATACACTTGGCCATTTACCCAGTTGAATTTTTCTTAACAGTGAAGATTTTCCCATCAGTAAAGAGGATTTTGTGGTGTCTGTTTTGCGCGTACCTCTGCAGCAACACTTTCGATCGCAACCTCCTGATTTCTTTCAGAGATGGAGTCAGCATGTGTCCTGTTCTTCTTCAGTAAGCACCCATCCTTAGGTCTGTAACGCTCGCGGTCGTCTGGCGTGACCGGTAGTATTACTCGTACGTCTCTGTACTTAAATAGCTACCTGCAAACTACCTTGACCGTCGCGAAACAGGAAAAAAAAAAAAAAAAAAAGGATATTAGAAATTTTTGTAACGCTCGCGGTCGTCTGGCGTGACCGGTAGTATTACTCGTACGTCTCTGTACTTAAATAGCTACCTGCAAACTACCTTGACCGTCGCGAAACAGGAAAAATTTTAAATAAAAAAAGGATATTAGAAATTTGCCCCTTTGGGATGGTTCGTATTGGTCGGACGGAATCAGTGGCCGTTAGACAATGATTCCAACAGGCTGGGTTTTCACAGGATTTTGTTTATTCTATTCTATTGACAAAGTACCAAAAAAAAATGGATTTATACAAAATCTTCCTCAGTACAACTTCGCATTAGCGAGGAATTCCGAGTTCCGAATTTCAGCAATCTGAGATTCCATGCTGGACAAATCAGTTTCATGCTCACGGAAAATTTGAAGGGCATGCTGTAATCCCTTTGATTTTTTTTTAGCAGCTTTTCGAGATATGTTTAAGATGGCGAGTCAAATTTTGCACGTGTTGGATCTCCGCTTCCTTTTCCTCGACTAGAAACACGCGAAAATGCAATTAAATTGGTCTCCCAGGTTGGACAGAACACTGAAACCTGTGTTCTCTTTTTATTCGTAAAAGAAGCAGGAACTCTTCTGGGTTAATATGGACATCTTGTTGCGTTATTGCACGCCTCTACTGTCTCCTTAACTTTCATCATTATTATTTTTTTATATACTTTGAACTGTTCAATCGTAATTGGAAAATCTGTGCCATCGTGTCGAACCTGTCTCCTCTCTTGGGCAACAATATGGTCACAGAAAACGCATAAGTTCATGCAATGCCTTTGTCGGAACGTGGGTCTGCGAGGAATTCCGAGTTCCGAATTTCAGCAATCTGAGATTCCATGCTGGACAAATCAGTTTCATGCTCACGGAAAATTTGAATCCCTTTGATTTTTTTGCAGCAGCTGTTCGAGATATGTTTAAGATGGTGAGTCAAATTTTGCACGTGTTGGATCTCCGCTTCCTTTTCCTCAGATTGCTCGACCTTTTCTTCTGTTGCTACTCCAAAAAGGTTCTTTGCGACATCTCCGACTACATTAATAAGACCTCTTCTCTCTCTGGGCGATTGCATTAGAGAGAGTGACGATAGGATTCGATTGGCTGTGAAATTCACGTATTGAATTTCCATTGACAACGGAAGGGCAAATTGATTTTTGAGCGGTTTGACTATCCCCTTTAACCTTGCTAAACTTTGCGTGATTTGTTTGACACGTGCCATCGTCTCATTCATTGGAGTGATCGTGACTACTTTCCGAGTTCCAGAAATCATGATTAATTTCCTGTCTGGGGCGAATATCATTCCTGACCCCGGGAACGCCTCCTGACTGAAATTGGCGAGGTCAAGCGGAGCAGTTCTTGGGTCCCATCTTCTCATCTAGTCTAGCATAAAGGTCGGCCTTATGTGGATCCTTCGAATGATTCGATATGGACCAACATATGTCGGTAGGAACTTTGCCGTTTGGGCGGTTTTTCATATTTAATCAAAACCCAAATATCCCGCTTCGAACGTGGATTCACTGACTTTATTCTTTTGATTATAATACCTTTGCCTTTGTTCTGCTTGATGTTCCAACTTCTCCCTCGCGTGTTCACATGCATCTTTAAGTCCTGCTGCATTTTCTCTGTCCAAGATAGGTTTTCTTTATATCTGGGTTGAGATAGTGCCAACAATGCATTATCCGGTAGACGCATCTCTCTACCGTACAGGAGGTAAGAGTACCGGTGAAACCCCGTTTTATGCAATGTTGAACGGTAGGGCATCAGACTCATGGGAAGGTATCCCTCCCATTCGTCCTGTTTCTCGTGGATGAAATTTGCCAGAGCTTCTTTCATGGTCCGGTGAACCCGTTCTACCGTACCATTTGACTGAGGGGTATAGGCACTGGTATAGATTCTTTTGACATGACATAAGGAACACAGGTACGAATTTCACCTCAGAAATATTTCGGGAACTAAGTCCGTCGTGAGATATGTTGGCGTTCCGTGTCTCGCAACGAAATGCATAAATGTGGATGCAACCGTAGATGCCATCTGGTTGGGCATCGGGAGTGTGTGGAATTAATATTAATTGGCAGACCTGCCTTGACCCTGGAATCTGGAACGGGGCAGGTGTCCAGACAGAATTTCTGGAGAAATGGAAATTCCCGTGGTTCTTTATTTTAAATAAAGTTGAGACAATAATATAAAACAAAACAAGTTATCCACAGTACTTGTTATTGGATGGGAGAAGGATCTGACTGAGGAAAACTCTACGGTTCTCTCTCCCTCTCTTACTCGGGCCACACTACCTCACGCAACCAAGGGACAGGGCTAACCTTTACAGCTGGTAGGTTGTCCTGAAGTCAGCTCCGGATATGGTAAGGTCACAATGGTACCTTCCAAATAGCGACTGACTCCAGGATCCAAGTCTCCCGCTAATATCCTCGGTACCTTCCTCAAAAATCCAAGATTCGGATTGGATATGCGACTTGGCTCCCTTTTCAGTGTTGGTCCCGACTTAATTTATTTAAAGTCATCATGATGGTGTGACTTTCTTATTATCTTTATGGGTTTCGTTTTGTGTTTGCTCCAGTCGGTTACAGGGTTGTCCCATCCTCCTGGTGACAACATACCATTATTCTTACTTAGAAATTAATTTTTGATTATATTATGTACGAGGGAAAGTCATTAAATAACAGGAATTTTATTAATAACTTTTTTACAAGAGTACCTGCTTTGCAACACTCTTGGTCCACCTGTCCACAAGCCTGGAAATGCTCAATATAGGGCCATTGACATCCCAAAAGATGGTAAGCATGACTTTCCCAGCGGAAGCCTGTGTCTTGAATTTTTTCTCCGCCGGAGACGACGCGTGCTTCCACTGCATCGATTGCCTCTTACTCTCTGGTTTATAATGGTGCACCCAGGACTCGTCTCCTGTCACAATTCCATGGAGAAAAGCATCTCTTTCGTGAGCATGACGGTCCAAATGCTCCCGACAAATCGTCTGCCGTGCACGCTTGTGATCATCGGACAGCTGCCTTGGGACCCATCTGCTACACACTTTCCTATACCCGAAGTCATCGTGGACAATATTGTACGCAGCGCCGTGACTTGTGTTGAATTCTATGGCAATTTAATCTATAGTGACTCGCCTGTTCTCACGGATTCGCTGCTCGATCTGCTGTTTCACTGTCTCAGTTGCCACACTAACTGGTCTCCCACTCCGGTGTTCATCACTGACGTTTTGTCTTCGTTTTTAAATCTTTCCACCCATTCGTACACTCTCCCCTGACTACAACAACTGTCTCCATACTGAACCTTCATTCTTCTGTAAATTTCAGAAGGTTTCGCACCCTCTGACCACAAGAAGCGAATAACGCCTCGTTGCTCTTCCGCGGTGCAAGTCGACAGCACTGAGGTAGAGAAGGTATCTAGAGGTGGCGCAGCCATAGCCGACCTGCAAGGCTGCGTGGTCCTCCGGACGCCTTATTGCTTTGACCATGGGATGCATGAGGTAGGCGGCTTACAAGAGTGCTTTTGTTTCTCTAGGAAGGCCCACGAGAAACTTGGATTTCCTAGCCTGACTCATTGTTCCTTTGAGGTACCTTTATTCATTGCCGATAACTTTGGTGAATCTCTTTACCCAAGGATATTAGGCCTCCAAGAAACCGGAGTTTGGGATGTTCCCATAATGCAAATGCCGCAATTGTAGCCCTGGGATTTCCTGGTGCTTTACCCGAAGTAATACTGTCCACATGAGCACGGAATTGAGCACGACATCGTGCTCAAATTAAATTTTCCCAATCGAACTGAAATGAAGGAACCATCCATGGAACATGGCATCAATTTTTATTCCAAAGGGTGAACTTCAGAATTTTTGACTGGACTATGAGTCAAATTTCACCGAAGACTTGAGCAGCAAGAAGAATGAATGGCAGAAAACAACAAAAAAAGTTTTAATTCAAATCAGACATGGCCCACAGTCACCCAGGCTCAAGTGTCCCTGCAAATTTCTTTTGATTTTAGCACTTTTTCACATGGCTGCAACACCCTTCCATGGGAATTGACAGACAGGGGTCAGAGTCATCAGAAAAAGTGTAAAACTCGGTGAAATATGAGGTACATAAGCTTGTATTAGCCACTCAAAGGTGGGGGTTTCACGGGATGCCAACCCGCTCAATGTAGCTGTGTTGGGTCACTACTGCCCAAAGAAAAGAATTACCTTGGTTAGTTTCTGGCGCATACTGGTCATCGATCGACTCGGACGTCAGCTATAACTGGCTTAAGAAGGGACTGTTGAATGCCGAGACAGAGAGCAACATCCTAGCCATTCAGGACCAGTGCTCATAACTACGAGAAATACATCGTGAAGCTGGATGTGGAAGACCGCTGCAGATGCTGTCATGGGTTAAGCCGAAACGGTTCACCACCTCCTTAGTGCCTGCTCCGAACTAGCCCCGAGAGAGTATTTGTATAGGCACGACCAGGTGTGCAAATATGTGCACTGGTGTGTCTGCAAGCAAGCTGGCCTGGATGTCCCAGAAAAGTGGTACGAACACCAACCAGAGTCTGTAGTGGAGAACTCCTCTACCAAGGTACTCTGCGACATGCCTATAATTACTGACCGCTCCATAGGCTGTAATAGGCCGGACCTCACGATCTATAAGAAGGAGAAGACCGCCCTCCTTGCAGATGTGAGCATCCCGGCCGATAATAACCTTCAAGAGAAGACTAGGGAGAAGCTGTAGAAATACTCCGAACTGAAAGTGGAAGTGGAACAGTTGTGCGGAATGAAGATCACCATCGTTCCGATCATCATCGGCACAGCTGGCGTCGTCCTGAAAGACCTCAAAGGACATGTCAGGAAGCTGGAGTGCGAAATCTCACTCGATGTCCTCCAGCGTACAGTAATCTTGGGCAAGGCCAGCATCCTTCCCCGTGTCCTTCAAAATTAGGCGAGTATGAGGTCTGGAATGTGGTTCATCCCCCTCGTATCTCCAATACCGGCAGGTGCCGTGAAAGGATATATATAGTCAGTATATTATGCTTGGGCGTCTGTATGTTTGCAAGCGCTTAGTGGCCCTCTCCATGCCATTCCTAACGCTGTAACATGAGACAGAGGCATTCCACGCGCAAACCCCCGCCCCCGCCCCGCCCTCCCCCCTTACTTAGGGGTGTTCACACATCCGACACGGACTTTTCTGCAGGGACGTGTAAACGTCCTGCGTGTTACACTTGGAGTCCCCTTTCATCCTTGGAGGCAGGATGACTTCCTCGCCGGGATGAGATCTCCGACCATTCGTATATAGGGTGGTTAAAGAAAAACGCTTTACCATTTTCTACGGGAGAAACAATTTAATAAATGTAACAAGAAAAGTACCTTGTATATGGAATCGATATTTGACAGTTACAAGGTGTTGAAATGCTTGCCAGCTTTTTTTCAGCACCCCTGCCTAAGTCGTGCTATACCCATTTGAGGCGAATTAATGGTGCTTAGAAGTGGATCATTCCACCTCAAGTGAAGTGATTACCTGTGCTCGACCGTGTCAGAATTCAATGAGTTTTTCAACTTTAACTTTTCAAGGGAAAGTTGGATCCAGCTGATACTTGACAGAGAGGTTCATGAATCTAAGGTTTTTTTTTCCGCTTCCGCATGATGGCACTGTATTCCGATAGAGGGTGCTGCTGTTGACCGGTGACGGAGGGTCACTTTAAAAAAAGGTTTAATGCTCCACCTGTAAACTGTATAACAGGACAATACGTGGCTCAGAGAATTGTCCAGAAAAAAATCTTTCAACACCTCCTATATGCTCAATATCAAAAGTTTATGAATCTCATTTTTTCATTTTTATCGAATACATAAATCGTATTTCCTTCCCCTTGAAAACGGTGGAGCTTTTTTTGATCACTCTCCGTCACCCGTTTCTGAGTTTTAGGGCTGCTGACTGAGCTCGGGAATTCCCCAGAAACAGTTTATGGAAGACTTCCCGCGGGTTGGAGTGCCCGGCTCGCGCTCTCGAGCTCGCATGTTCTCTCCGGCCTCTGCGATTGTTGGATCCGTTCTTGGAAATGGGAGAGAGAGTCATTGTACACCTTGCGCAAACCCCCCAACTAAGGGCTGTTCACAACCTGATATGAACTTTCACGCGGATAAACCCATGTACAACACTTGGAGTCCCGTGTTCCTCCGCGCGGAGAGCAACTCCCGAGTGGGAAAGCGGCTGGATCCCATCTGGGTGGGATAGAACAAAAAGGTTTCTTTGATCGCAAAGATGCCGCCGGTCGTGTCGTAACCATCCCGTTTCAATATCCGTATATTTCACTCATAAACTTGCATGAAAAGTTATAGATAGAGATGGACTTTATGGACGATGCGGACAGGGTTGTGATCGACAGGAAAAAGTGCCGATCAATAAAGTGGTCCGGATTCCGATGAATGCGAGGGCGAAGAACTCACCCCGGCGAAGAAATCATCCTTCCTTCAACGGGACGAAAGGGGACTCCAAGGGTCATACGTGAGAACGTGTGAATATTGGGAAAGAGGGTCTGCTGCCTATAACGATGAGAGGATCACTGAGTTTTTCGGGCCGCGAATGAATCAGAGAGTTTTTGCCAAAGAGTCCGTGGAAGTTTTCCACCGGTCGGCTAGTTATAATGAATAAAGCATCATATTGAAATATTGCAGAAGATATCCTGGAATCTCTTTCATCTCCTTTTAACCATCGCATTTCAAGGTGAAAATTATAAGATGAAGTATCTCACGAGGCATCGTTGTGGAAGGGTTTTTAGCAGAAAGGAAGTATATTCCAACATTAATTCCCAAGGAAAATAGCATTTTCACAACACTCAATGACCTTTCGCTCTTGTGAAGAATCAATGGGAATCATGGTGAGTCATTGGAGTATGTCTTAATTTACAATAATAGATGCTGCAACTCGAGCCTAGTCATCAAGTCTTGCAAAATTATTTTATTCGACAGTCCTTCGCCAGTGCTGCTCCGACGGTTTATGCGTCTCTGCTTGAGGTGAGTCTTGATGCGAAGTCCCTGCTTACATGGAATTTCTCTGCAGAGAAGGCCAGGACCAAACAAACATTTATACCCGAGCTTTTTTTACACTGTACATGGAGTTGCTCGTAACCCAACAGATTTGCAAGATTGGATCTGAAATAGAGTTATACAGGTCGACTCTTGTTGGTATGTAGCTGTTCAACACGGACCTCCCTTTAGTACGTACAAAAGTTTGCGACCAGGCTTTCCCTTCATTACTTTAAATGGTTTTCAATGTTGGTTTGTTCGTATTCTCTTTGTACGCTTTGATGTATACGTGGAGATTTCAGTCGGTGAGTTCGAGAGAATGGGTAATGTAGTTGCACACGCGCCGGATCTGAATGAACTAATATGTAACGAGCTTCTGGCAGGGAAAGCAGTTGCTGCCGTAACCGTAAGGTTTCGCCTTCACGACTTTTGTCGGAGTCGTGTAGGTCGAGGGTTTACTGCACCCGTAAGACCAAACCAGTTCAATAGAAAATGGCTTCCTCTGAGCCCCTTTTATCTGGTGCTTGGACCAAGAAGGCGAGCCCTTTCACTTGATGAAAACATGGCAATCATTACGAGGGTGGAGAACGAGGAAAAACAAGTGGACGTGGCGCGGGACTGGTGAAGAAATTCAATATAATCAAACCGTTGCTTAGTACTTCTTATAGTAAGTAATATATTAGGTGGAATTTTCGATTACTCGCTAACGAGAGTCGACCAGTAGTTTGATCCTCGTGATGAATCCCCAGAGCCCCAGAATCATCAGCACTACTACAACGACCATCAAAGATTCCATGTTGACTGTTATTATCTTAGTGCGGGTGGAAAATATGGACTGAATATGCTATCCAGTCATTTATTTGGAAATAGGGGTCTGGGAAGTCCTATTGTACATAGTGTAAGGTTTCAACTCCCAATTTGGAGGACGTGCCCCATTTCCCCCTGCCGATCGTCACACTGCTTATGACAGTAGTAGTTATTCGGTTATTCCATTATCCATTATTCCAAAGGGTCCAAATTTTTTGGGACGGAGTAAATTGCCAGTAAGTAAACAACCAAGTCGAACAAAGTAGCACCAGAATTGTCTCTACGAGGTCTATCCCTAACTATTATGACATTCAAATTTCAACGAATCGTTAATGAAGTCTTCGCAATACCTGTAGCTCCCGCAAAAATAAATCAGAGCCATATATTGTGGTGGAAGAGGGGGATATGTTTTCCTGAGTTGGGCTTTCCCAGCTTGTGATCTTATGCAATGACCATTTAATTCTGCAATGATGCGTTTCTTTCCATTAGATAATTAACGAATAAACATGGGAGAACTGGAAGACCTGTCTGGACATGTCCTAGGAGGAACCGTTTTCCTGGTGGCTTCTTTATGGCTCCTTTGGAACACCCTCGTGAGATGGCATCGAAGTCGGCTCGACCCTTCCTCGCCTCCGTACCGAACTGGTTTCCGATTCCCGGTGTTTGGAAAGCAAGGGGTGGATTCTGGCGTCCTCTCCTCTTTACTTGCTGTCGGAATCATAGGTCTCTGGATCCCAATGGAATTTTTCAGTAGACAATGGCAACATGAATTGGAAATTTCGGATTTCGCCTCTTAATAGGCTTTTGATTTGAGAGCGATAGTTCTGCAGAGCAAATCAGGAAAAATGGTACTCTTGCAGAGTCAGGGGAGTATGGGGGGGGGGGGGGCTAGGTTGAGAAAAGGGGAAAGCCTTGAAAATGGTTATCACTATACTCCATCATGAAATGGATGAGAACCCCCCCCCCCTGCCTTTAAATTTCCTGGAAGTATTGGGTTCGAAAGAAAGTAATGTCGCTTTTTGCAATAGACTTTTTTTTCGAAAAAACAAAGGCCTGATGATGACATCACTCTAGAATATAGTTTCTCTCATTTCTATCACTCATTCCTATCTTTTCACCAAATTTTGGATGCCACTACTGTAGAATTCGGCAGGTTTTGATTTTAAAAAATTTCTAATTCAGTTTTGACTTCAGCACTTATTGGACGGAAAGAGGTATAGCAACACCGAGGAAGAGATCTCAATAAATGATAATCAGATGGAGCAAGGTCTGGAGAGCATTGTGGATGAGGCAAAAGTTTCCATTGCAATGTCAGAAGTTTTTCCTGCGTCATTCTTGCAAAATGGGGTCGTATGTGTTGTATTGAGTTTTTGGGCAATTTTCAAAGTTGTAATCCTGGGATACGCTTTCACCAAAGCTCGCAGATCTTCAATATTGATCTCAATCGGTCTACCAGAACGAGGCGAATCGGACAGATCAAAGTTCCCGGATCGGAACTTTGAAAACCACCTCTGACACTTCCGGATATTCGATGCATCTTCTCCATATGGTTTTCCTACCTCTTGAACCTTTTTTCAACTCATAGAGCGTGGAATGACGTATATGGATCTCATCTACACTCATTATCTATGCCTAAAGGAGGGCACAACTTGTTGCAGAAAATACAAAATAAGTGAATACAAAAGAGATTGGGTCACTTCTTTCATTAAACATAAAAATGAGACCCATCAACTTGTTTTCAACATGAATTAACACGTTTGTTCAAGACTTAAAAAAAGCATTACTTTCTTTCCAACCCAATACATGGTGGCCCATTTAAGTATACGCGGTACGGGTAATTCCATCGTGACTCATGTTACATATGCACACATTTTTTTCAGACTTTAATTACACACTGCCTTCCGAATTTTCAATTTCAGATAGTCCCTGAAGCATAACGGTTGCAGGCATTGGGCTTTTGTATAATATAATAATACGTTTTTTTTAATTTAAATTATTCTGATAGCGAGAAAATGGGAAAAAGTTTTCGTGACTCATGTTACAATGAAAGGACACGATCCCTAAGAATAGGTATTCCGTAAAGGGACCCTGCTTTATTTTTAATTTGATTGGGACAGTACTTCGCTGTCATTAAGGTAAAAGGTGAGGTATATATATCATAGTATATGAACTCTAAAATCTACCCATTAACTAGGAAATTTCTTCGTGTCGCACGTTACAAAGAATTGACTCTTCTTACAGAGTACTCTAGAAACTAGAATGGGCAGTTTTTCTCACTCATTTTTTTATATTATTCATTATCATAACAATCGCAATGGAAAGAACAGGCATGGACTTATATATTAACTTAAGACTCTATTTGCTTGACTCAGAAAATGTAATGGACATTCCACGTGAAAAGGGACAAAAAGTGTCTACAATTCATAACGAATGGGGAATCCAACAGTTGATGTCGCCACGAAGAGTGTATCCGAAAGTAAATAATTTGTACTTCTTATTATTCTGGCTGCAATGGCATGCAACATCGCCATTTTTTAATTTGAGGCACCCAATTTGGCCATACATTGACTCTTCAGAGATTACACTGTTTCTAATGTTTTTTGAAGATGTTATTAAGCAAGACCTGAAAAACTGGTAGTTCATGACGTATGACGATTCCTATCATAGAAGTCGTCTGATCCTCAAGTACCAATGCAAACGAATCTTCCGCGAAGATAAATGGATTTTCACATGTAACATGAGACACAAAAATTGGCATTTTAATTGACTCTGTCTTTGCTTCCACGGGCAAATGCTGTTGGTTCCTCTTAGCTATATAGGATTCCAATCCATCACAATAGGACCCGGCCAATAAACTGCATCGATGCAATATCCTTTGGCTGTGCAATTTTTGTGAATCACTCCGTTTTGATTTTCTTTCTCAACAGTGATTTGGAGGGTTAGTGAATAAAAAATGCAATAAAGTGCTGCTGAGGGCAGAAATGAAGGGAGAAGAGCTGAAACAAGAAGGGATGAATGATCAATGTATGACGAGAACAATCATTGAAGCAGTTCGGACTTCTCCCTAGACGCTCCAAAATTAGTATAGTAGTGGTAGTATATACAGGGTCGGCAAAATAAAGTAAACTACTGTAAATATTGCAATAAAATCCATATTTTTGTGTACGGATTGACCTCAAAATGTAATGGAACGTTACCTAATATATTCTTCAAGGTTTATTCTTAAATATGTAATGTGTCTGTGACTTCCTATTATTCAGTTAGGGCATGTTTTGTTAAATGGTCACAACTCTGAGTGAACAGGCTTGCCACTGTCGCTGCGAGGCACAAATCAACGTTTTTAAAATTGGAATTCATTGTATATATGCACAACCAATAACTTTACGAATGGTGTAAAACACGCTTTTGGGGACATCATGTAAAGTGTTCACAATGATCACTCGAGAACGGATTTTTCAAGTAAATTTCAAATGTGGATTCTTGCCTAGCAATGACAGTAGCAATCCTTTTAACTCGGCATTTTATTCATTTCATCAGGAACTGCCACAACTCAAGAATGGAAAATAAGAGATGTGAAATTTCAATAAATACTGAAAAACATAACCCTCAACATTTCATTAAATTTTGAAGACTTGCTTAAGGTAGTAGGGGAAGAAAAATCAACCGTCTAGGATTCGAAATCTGAAAAGTAGTTGTTGTAGGGGGTCCCTAGGGAAGTGCAAAGAGGGGTCGCACAGTCACCTCCGACCCATAGTTTGGCCGAAAGTCGCTGCCAAAGTTGTCGGTAGATGGCCATTTGATGAGTCGAATTCAAACGACTACAACTCGGAAACTGTTGGCCAGAGGAACCTTCAAATAACGTATTTGGAAAGCTAAGACAATCTATTTTAAATGAAGGGTCGAGATCCAAGCTGACTTTAAAGGTCAAAGGTCAAACGGCCATATAACTGGGAATTGCCGGATTTTTGAGAACAGTATTTCTACCGCCATTCGGACCACAGATCCACCACAGACAAAAGCATGCATGCGATTTTAGAGGACCTTTCGGTCGATCTGTACACCAAATCTCATGGGCTTGAATCACCTAAATCGCGTTTATATCTGCAAGGGTTCCTTCGGAAAGTTTATTCAAAGTTGTGCATTTTTTTAAGAAAAATCGCGCCCCACTGGCCCTTGACAATACCATCACCAGAATGCGTCGCCAGACACGCGTGGGTGAAAAATCACGCCAGATTTATTGATAGATCGATAGATATGAATCTTCGGAAGGAGTCTATGCAAAAATCACCATAATGTATTCCCGGACTCCCGCGAAATAAATTACGTTTCTGACAGGGATAAAAATCGCCCCCACTCGTCTCTGCAAACGTTTACGCGCTTGCCACAGAATGCAAGCCCTGGCTCCTCAAAAGCAAAAATCACAAATTCCTCTCTGATAGATCGATAGAAAAGACTCTCTGGATGGCAGTGAGACTTCGCTCGTCCCTTTTCGGTGGGTGGTTCGCTCATTCAAGTTCATTCAAACCAAAATGATATTTCGCCCCCATTCAACAAAAGGTGTCGAAAAACGTCCGAAATCGCATTTCAGACGTAACTCGTGAAATTTCCTCTGATAGATCGATAGATATGAGTGCCTGGAGTGCGTGGATGCATTCATCTTTGTGATCTATGCTCTGGCCCGAATGGCGGTGGTCGAAATACTGTTCTAAAAAATTCGGCAATTCCCAGTTATATGGCCGTTTGACCTTTGACCTTTGTCAGCTTGGATCTCGACCCTTCATTTAAAAGTAGATTGTCTTAGCTTTCCAAATACGTTATTTGAAGGTTCCTCTGGCCAACAGTTTCCGAGTTGAAGTCGTTTGAATTCGACTCATCAAATGGCCATCAAGCGGCAACTTTGGCAGCGACTTTCGGCCAAACTATGGGTCGGAGGTGACTGTGCGACCCCTCTTTGCACTTCCCTAGGGACCCCCTACAACAACTACTTTTCAGATTTCGAATCCTAGACGGTCGATTTTTCTTCCCCTACCACCTTAAACGGATGGTCTTCAAAATTTAATGAAATGTTGACGGTTATGTTTTTCAGTATTTATTGAAATTTCACATCTCTTATTTTCCATTCTTGAGTTGTGGCAGGTTCTGTTGAAATGAATAAAATGCCGAGTTAAAAGGATTGCTACTGTCATTGCTAGGCAAGAATCCACATTTGAAATTTACTTGAAAAATCCGTTCTCGAGTGATCATTGTGAACATTGTGAGCGTCTGGGGGAAGTCCGAACTGCTTCAATGATTGGTCTTGTTCTCGTCATAAATTGATCATTCTTCCCTTCTTGCTTCAGCTCTTCTCCCTTCTTTTCTGCCCTCAGCAGCACTTTATTGCATTTTTTATTCACTAACCCTCCAAATCACTGTTGAGAAAGAAAATCAAAACGGAGTGACTCACAAAAATTGCACAGCCAAAGGATATTGCATCGATGCAGTTTATTGGCCGGGTCCTATTGTGATGGATTGGAATCCTATATAGCTAAGAGGAACCAACGGCATTTGCCCGTGGAAGCAAAGACAGAGGCAATAAATGATGAAATCAATTTAACCCTCTCTTACATACGCCTACAAGTCATTACTCGAAACGAATATTTCTTTCTCGCACCAGGGGAAATCATAGGTGGATTTGACCAAAATTGGAAGTGGGAGCAAATGGGAAACACTCAGCATCTGTGCGTTTACTCTTCCTTCTTCATCTTCTGCTTCATCGGGTTTCTCATGGATATGGGTTGTACCTTTCTGCCGTATGTTGATCACGCCTTCATGATACTTGCCTTGACTGTGGAATGGCTCGTATTCTCCTACCATCTCCATGGCAAAACTCCACTCCAAGCTCTAGTAAGTAGTCTTGAATTATTGCAGTCGATGAGGCTTAGTTTAGGAATTCCAAGAAAGAACACCCCAATAATATTGGATTTTTCGATGCGGGGTATCTATCGCCTAAGCGATGTTTGTGTATCCACAAGCAATGTGAAAATGATTTGTAGTAAGTAACATCACACATTTTAAAATTCATCATAAAAAAGTAGACAAGGGTATCCGCTTCAGTAGGTCAATACGTTTTTCGCTTATGCACTTTGATAACTTTTTATTTTTTTAGTTACAGAACGTTTGGATTAATTCAAGAGAATAATTTCTGGTCATATTTGTAGGTTCACATTTTGCTCGGAAACGTGTTGAAAAGCAGTATAGTGCTGGCATTCCTGAACGCCTGGAAGAGGTCCCAGGTACTTCTTACCCTTGCACTCGTCTATTCGTTTCTCGTCCAAGGAACCTGGTTCTACCAAATCGGATTCATTGAGGATCCTCCTTGGAAGAGCACATGGAACGGGGAAAGTCACGATCACATGACCATCATTACTGTGATCTTCGTCGCCCACTTATTCCTCGATGCCATATTCATTCTGATTCTCAATGGTTTCATTGCGGCTTGGGTGCGTGGACGAGGACGTCTTAGATATTGCTCCGAGGTAAGTGCAACATTTCATAGAAGCCAAAAAAAAATCTCAACAGGACTGGAATGAGTTCAGTGAACTTTGTGAGCAACTCAACTGCTATATCAGTTTGCGATCTCACGTTTGTTCCCAAACGTGGATACCATCCAGCAAAGATTTTAAGTTTGTTTATTGGGAGAATTCTCTCCTGAAATGTGTCCAGAGGAAGGATAGCTAACATGATGCATTTCGTCTCGGAGAAAGAATCATGACAATTCATGTAAGAACCAAGTAAGCATCTTTCCTTACTATCTGATATGTAGGAACGCTTTGAAGGTGTTTAAAAAAAAGAAGAGAACTGAAAGAGAAAATTCATCACATTACAAGTTATCCGTCCAACAAGAGAAGTTGCTTGATATAAGCAGGGAGCAATCAAGGGAGCAAGCAGTCACGCCCGAGAAGGCTGCAGTGGAATGCATGGAATATCATTTTATGTGTATACCAGCATAGGTACCCGGTGCTGCACGGGCGAATATAGCATACGTCCCATCTTTGAGGATTTAATATTGTTTTAATGCCTCTTTGGCAAACCCGGCTAGAAATTGTTTAAAATATGTAACTTTTACAACACAACCAATCGCAAAATTCCAGTAGCAAGCTCCATGTTACAGCTTAAATTTTTTTAGTGAGCCCCCAAAATGTTGACTCACTGAAGAATACATTGTAGTGAATCAGCCAAATCTGCACTAAATAAGATTCCGTGGGGGTACGAATTTTGAAACGCCACCTGGCTTCTGACCATTCCCAGACCAAATGAGGAAGACATTCAAAGTTTGGTCGGACTTGGATCCGAAGCGTGGCCGTGCATGAAGCACAGACACACACACGAACACCGAAACAAGTAGTATAGATTTGCTTTTAATCCCGCCTTCAGCGCTAACACATGCTGAGGTGATAATACTCCAGGAGTTAAGGAGTTTTCATTGCGACGTCACGTTACCTCGGATAATGTCACATCACTGGTAACTTCAAATTGGTAACAATTTAATTGGTAATTAAAGGAGATTCATAGCTTCCTCTCAATATGCGTGTTATGCCTGATTCACGCAATTGGTCATTGCGCGCATTGAGCAAATATTTGCTGAATGCGTGCAAAAAACTGCATGTTCGTGTATTTCATGAAATCAGCAAAAATGTTGCCTATTACGCGCATTCCCCTTGCTTTTTCACGCAATAAGCAAGTAGAGTTTCAAGCAGGAAGTGTTTTGAAATCAACAACATATTCTCGTGTAGCCAGTCATTCATGCTTGTCCAGGTTTAAGGCCATCAAACACGACCCTTTTTCACGGAATATTGTCCTGTCTAGAACTGGACATTCCCATGCATCTCTTGCACTTTCCCATGCTTCAGCCGTCCGACACGTCGAATGAAAATCGTCGAATGTGCGTCTGAATCCGGCGCTTCATCTTCATCCGATGTTGCACGTTGAGGAGCCGATCAAAACATGCCACGTCATAGTGGAGTGGCAACTCACGATTGGCAACTCGCTTGTGAGTGTGGTGTTACATTAAGCAAGTACTCTCTAGCAAGGGATTCCCATTTACAGGCTTCGAACTGCCAGCCAACATCTTCTGAATTTCATGAATGGGGAATTTTCTTTGTTGCACAGATGTAGATGAAAATGAAATATGCAGATGATGGCTGTCCGCCGAACGTATAAGTTCTCCTCAGTCACGGTGGATCCAGTCGACATTGCGATAGCACGCCAGCTGTCAAAATGACACTTAAGAGGCCAAAGAGAGCAGAAAGGGATATCTTTGATTCAGTCCTAATTACTTTTCCGAAGATCCACGAGCAATTCACTACATAATTAATGTATCCCAACCACTTCAGTCATGAAGTGGCCATAACCAATCTCCTACAAGTTTCACATGGAATCCATACTCCCTCACCCTGCAAGATAACGAAGGGATCGAATGAACAATTCCAATGGTGGGAGCGGGTTTCAGTATCGTTTTCTACTTTGCTACCCTTGGAGTTACCTTCTCCAAGAATCTCTGAAAGGTGCCTTCGTTCATTCGAGGAAAGCCAGCGACGTGATTGGGGCTAGATTCTCTTTGGTCTGGCAGTAAACAATAGTGCGTCGCCAAAGTAGATCTTTTCGAGAGCAAGGGCATCGTCCAAACTAGTCCATTACGCTTCCATTCCTGATAATACCATGCCCCAGTGAAGGCAGCAGTGACCTTGGTGTTGAACGGCTACTGGTATGGACGCATCCCGAACTCTACCAGATGTTTCGCGCTCACCTTTTTAACTCCTGTCATGGGAGGAGTGGGGCTCCATCTTGCCTCGAGGTTGCCTTTTGATTGGTTCTTGCTAACGAGTACTTGCCTGAAGTTCGAAAATTTCTGATCTCGTGGAGAGTGCTAGCGAGTGAGGTGTCACACTAAGCGAGTGGCCCTAACGAGCACTCGCTATCGAGTACTCGCCTAGTGTAACAGGGCCTTTAGGAAATCTAGAGCCCCCAGAGGGGGTTAATCTCGAGATTAACCCCGTCATGAAATGCCTTCTCAGGCCTTTCCATAAGAGCTTTCAGATGACGACTCGAAAAATCATCTGACATTGATTTCTATCATCACTGTATGTCCGCCGCTTTCATCTGGGAATTGGTGCTGGCATCATTTATTGCCAGCTTTCCCCTATTTCTTTGTTATTTTCACCAAGAGGGGAAGAGAGAGAGAGAGAGGGAGGGCATTGACGAATAGGAATCACGCCCAAGGAACTCACGGGGAACATATGCCGAACACCATGAAAAAACTGCTACGATATGAAGGATACTCGAACAGATTTATGCAATTAATGATGCCAGGATTTTATTTTTTAAAGAAATATGTTACATATGCTTATGATTTGCCTCGACAGAACATGATACGTTCCCAAGATAACATGTCCAGAACATGTTATCTTGGGTTGGAACGCGTTGTCGAAGAAGTCTAAGCCTATAATTACTTATCTGGCAACGTTTGACACGAATCCACCAGGAGGCATGTGCCCGTTTGCAGGATTTAAAAAAGGACGCAAGTAAGATCACAACACTAGGGTTTATGATCGTTTTGCGTTGAATTTACAAGAGCCGCCTAGAATTCTCAGGTTATAGCACAGAAAAATGGTGAAAGTGAAAATTCTATTTATTCCAGGACGAGAAACAGATGCTGCCACGATATGAGAAGCTGGATGAGAAGACAGACGACTTCTCGGGGGAGAAATTCCATTGAAAGACAACAGATTCATCGAAACAATTTTGAAATAAAATACATAGAGACATTGTACAAGCATGAAGGGTGTGGGTATGAATAATATAATAAAAATCTTGAAGTGAGAATTAATTAGTCCATTTACAGATATAAAACCAGATCATGGTTTCCAAGCTCTGTGGATACTTACTTCAAAGGGTGAGCTCCTTGAGTGCTGGAATCAATGACACAACATGTCGTTGGCATGTCATCGTCTAAGAATCGGCATTGTGAGAAGTATTACGCGTCATTCATGGAAATCCATGTTATTCTGAACTATTTCGATTTGACAGTAAAAGGAAATGTTCGCTTGTAGAACGCAATCGATTCAATGTTCGCAACTCCGAGGAGATGGAGCTTCCAATTTGCTTGAGTGATTCTGTGTTGAGAGAGGAACCCCGGCAGCACAATACATTAGGCCCACATTAGCTGCGAGTAGGGAAAAGTGGCCTAACGTCGGAGTGGGCTGCTCGTGTTGGCCCCACATTGACGCTAGGGCGGCAGCTAATATTTATCATGACTCAGGATGCAACATCTATCTCAGTTATTTGAACAAAAAGCTTCCTACAGAATAAACGAGATTGGAGGTACAGTGTGACACAAAAGTCACTTGACAAATGAGAAAAAAAAGAAACCCTTTGCCTAAAATCTTTATTTCTGAACTAGCGGGGATGCTCAAAGTGTTCTCCGTGAATCACAATGCAGTGCTCCAAACGATTCTTTAATTCATTTCTGACGGCTGCTAGTGTTACTGGTGTGATTTGCTGAAGAACATGAGTGATGCGGTCCTTAAGGTCTTCGAGGGATGCAGGTTCCATCATGAACACATATTGTTCAACGTAGCCCCAAAGGAAGAAATCTGTGGGAATGAGGTCAGGTGATCGAGGGGACCATGACACAGGTCCACCCCGTCCAATCCACTGATTACCAAACAGGCTATTCAGTTTCTGACGGATCGTGAGAGCAAAGTGGGGAGTGGCACCGTCCAGTTGGAACCACATTTTGCGCCGTGCATTCTTGTAGGCCTCGCGCGTTGGATTAAGGTACTAAGGGAAGATGAAAATCGACCCCCCTAGAATCAAATTCTGGCTTATAATTATTGTAGAGGACCCCAAGGGAGGGCTTTGAAGCCACTTTTTGGCACTCTCAGGTCAAGCAC
>CAJPEV010003478.1:15196-30540 GCA_905338385.1 Darwinula stevensoni | reverse complement strand
CCCATGAGTAAGCAATTCCTGCATCTGTCACTGGTCTCAATATTGGAAAAATAAACCGTTTCTGTCCAATGAGTCTGCAATCCCGCGACGACATCGGGGGGGGGGAAGAAAATCCCTGGTCACGTCTTGTCTCGTTTCTTCCTTTCTTCGTTTTAGCCTTTCGGATTCAAGACGAACCACGGCCGCAAATTCGAGGCGTGCCGACCGACATCGTGTCCGTATGGAGTCCTTCAAGTTTGGAGCCCTTCAAGTTTGGAGCCCTTCGAGTTTGGAGCAGTGCAACCGACGACCCGGCGGACTTTTCTTGCAGTACTCGAAACGTTCGTCGCTCTGTTGCGAGTCCACCGAGACGAATGGAACTCGGAAGGTCATCGATTCCATAATTTAACCGTTTCGGGCAGATATATCTAACTTTTGTCGGAATTCAGTTTCCCGGAAAAACCAATATCTTGAATATTAAATACACGAGTGCGGTAATAATAAAAGGCTCCACTAAACAAACGGGTCGGGTTTCGTCACAGTGGTCGAGAGAGACCACTGAGACGTTAGATGAAACAGAATTGAAATGGGGGTTTCGCTGTGAAACCGGAAAGGGTTAAGGTGAAAAAAAAAATAGAGAGGTGAGACGTGCATGAATTAGCATGAGTTTGTAAGAGTTTGGTACCTTTGAACCAACTTCCTTCGTGTGCTCACGACCCATGAGAAATAAGAGGAACGAACGAGAGGGGAAATCCTTGCGAGTCTCGAGACGAGTTTATTCCCGAGAACGGGAGACGCGATTCACTCGAAGAACTGGAAGGAAGTGAGAAAGAAACGGACGAGGACCTGGGATAAGTCCCCGAGGACGAAGGCGAAGTCGCCGAGGCCGTCCCAGAAGCGATGCCAGAGCGGTGTGCTCTCCTCCACTTCGCCTCTCCTCGCCGCTTTCCTCAGCCCGTCAGTCGCCCTGACGTCGAGGTAGCCCGAGGACGGGGGCTCGCTCTCCTCCACCTCGCCTCGCCTCTCCACTTTCCTCAGCTTGGCCGATGCCGTGAGGTTGAGGTAGCCCGAGGCCGGGGGATTCCGTCGCATCTCCTCCAAGAATCCTTGCACGTCCTGGGTCCTTTCGGGGTCGTGGACGAATTGCTCGTCGAACTCGGGCTGTGGGTTCTCCATCCCGTACCGGTTGAAGCAATCCCCCGTCCCGAAGATGCAGAACACTTCCTTGTAGGAGATGGCGACGATGGGAACGACGAGCCAGAAGACTGTCCACAGGACGCCCGCCGCTCTCACCAAGTCCATCATGACGCTCGCGATCTGGTACCCTGAAACGTCGACCCGTAGACTCTCACCGGTCCCTCCCGATTTCGTCGTCTGCTACAAGCGAAACGGAAGTTACCTCCGAGGGTGAATTCGATCCCGTTTGGAGACAAGTAGAAGGTGCCCAGCCTCGGCTCGGATTCTCCCTCGGTGCCATCTCCCCCGCTGCACATCCCGATCCACGCGGCCACCGCGAGACAAACCGCTTCCCTCCTCCGCCTTCCGACACAGATATCGCAAACATCATGACAACAATAAAAAAAACGTGAGTCTCGTATTCCCATCGCCTGAAGCCGGTTGCATTGCCTCCGATGAGTCGAATATTCGATGCAAAGTCTCACTTAGGGAGCCTGTTAATAATTTCCCAAACTTTCCCGAGTCGGGCTTTCGATAGGTCTTTCTTTTTCAGGGGAAAGCAATGCAACTGGCCCCCGGTTTAGCCCCGGTCTAGTCCCTGGTCTAGGCCCGGAAAGAGCATATCTTCTTTTCCCTCCACCGTTTCTGACGACACGTGAGATTTTTTCCTCCACGATGCAATCCGATATAACGCATTTGAATTTCCAAAGAACCAAAATGGCGTCATAACTGTAAGGTCGACTTCTTCCGTCGCATCGGATTTCCATTATCAGCTGCAGGTAGCCGAACGAATTTCCATCGATATTCCTTCGATATTCCGCGTCCTCGCGTCCAGATTCGACTCCTTTTCGGAAGGGCAATTCCCCAGATGGGCAATTCCCCGAAACGTTCCGGAGAAATATTAAAATTCACCTATCTAATTTGCGATTTTGTCGATCGTACGAGTCGCAAACGTTCAAAGATGCGTAAATTAGCTCGTTCGGCGCTGTCGTTTCGAAGATGGAATAAGCGTTACGTGGCGAGTTTTTCTCTCAACTTCATCGATTCTTAAGAATGACGAAGGAAGAGATGCCATCGCGGGGACCGAGAGGATCTCTGTTTCCTCTATGCCTCCTTTCTGCTTCCTTTCTGCTCTCCGAGGGAGAGTGGATCGGGGAGAGTGGATCGGGGAGAGTCCCTCATTCGATCGAGAAGATCGCAGACGAATTCCTCGTCCGTGAATCTCGGCCCACGACGTCGAGTGGCCGTCGAAGAAGAGACACTCCGGGTTTTCGATTCGTCGTACTCGAGCGAACCGACTCGACTGACTCGTGGGCGAAACGGAGAAACAAGTCGAGGGAAAAGGACGGGAAGGAGCGAAATTCCGTTTCGTGTTTTCATCGGTAGATCTAAATTAAGATGTGAACGAAAGACGTTTCGCATACGCATGCAAAATACAGTTTGTACTCCGAAAGTAGTCACGGAACGAGTGAGAAACGATCTAAGCGCCTTCGCCAATAATGCAGGCTAAACGCGGCAGAGTCGGACTCACCAAAAATGCATTGCGATCGTCGAGAGGACAGACGGCAGCGATCCGGTGACCACACGGCGATTGAGACTGGGACTGGGAGAGAAAGAAGGGAAACTTCGGGAAATTCGGAATCTCGTTGACCGATCCGTACCGATCTTCATCGGCACTTCTCATCTCTGCTTCTGGGATCCGACGCATAACCGGATTTCTGATTTCATTTCTTTTCAAATTCTTAGGAAGGCGAGAAACAGTACCCGAGTAGAAAATGGGAATTCTGGCACCGAAAATACGTTTCCTCGCGAGTCTTCGCGGCGATCCTGGCATCTGCTTACTTCCGACTTTTTTTTTCTGTCGAGATGGAAGGGAGACGGAAGTGAGAACTTTTCCTCCCAAACTTCGTTCTCCGCGTATACTGGAATCTGTCGTTCGCATCCATCGTGAAAGAAGCACGAGGAAATGCGACTTCCAATCCCATTTCCACCAAAAAATTTCGTGAGAGTGAAATCATTAGCACCCGTTGGAGCCTATTAGGCACCGGTAGGTCCTGTCCAATATGGAATTAATTAAGAATTACCTGTATATGGGGATCGTCGCATCTGAATGTGACTTGGATTCGCAGACACTCGACCACCGATTCGGCTCAGGCCACGCGGAGAATCGGGGGAGTTACGATTTCGTCAAGATCAAAGATATTTTATTCATCTGGTTTCGACTCGTCAAAAGCATTAAAAAAAAATAACTTCCAAAGAAGGAACGGAGATTCCTGCTTGGTCAGCTTAAATTGTATACTCACTTATTTCACTCTCGTAATTTCATTTTTGCAATTCTAATATAAGGTAGACTCATGATGTTTCGAGTCACCTGTTATCCGGTGTGTTTATCATTTGGAAAATTCGATGACTTGAATCTTCACGAATCGCATTAAAGGTGAATTTACAGGATTCGGATTCGCAGAAGACGAAGCCCGCACGTGCAACCATTCCGCGAGAGAGAGCAGTGCTCTCTCTCGTCCATTCTGCGTGCCACGCAGAATGTATGTTCAAATGGCGGTTTAGATTTGGATTTGCTAGGATTTGGAAATGTCCCTGAGGAGATTGACGGCCAAAAAGGTGCAGCTTTGGCAGGTCTTGTATGCGGAATGAACGTGTTCGTCGAATTCGAGTTCATCCATTTGAGCTCATCGATTGTTATTCTTCGGTATTTGACCATTCTCCCAGGCGTGATTCCTTCACCTTCTACACTTATGAGACGATTCTTGAGGAGGGAACGAATTTTTCAGTCCTCTCTTGGTAATGACGAGCTCTTGGCGATCGGGATTCAGACCGAACGATGAGACGCTGCACTTGCGCTGCATAACAAGTCAAGTCTGAAGCCATCGATGCTGCTATCGCTGTGCATTACGATAGCGTTCGGATATGACGAACGGAGACGATCGTTGTAGAGGATATGCACACAGAAATGGGGATGAAACTTGTAGCACTCCTATCTTACGGGGGAGGGTGCCTCACCGTTCTTTCCCTCAATCCACATACCGTGTAATTCTCACCGAGGCAGCTGGCGATTTCTCCAAGAAGCCAGTCTGGAATCTCCTTCTATGCTCGCAGGGTAAGGAGACGCTGATACGGTTGAAAGCAGAGATGCGATCAGCGAACGACTCCTTGAGGCTCTCTGCTGTTGTTCCGAGATGATATAGCGAAGATCAGCATCGAGCGTTGATCTCTTCGGCTCATATGCATATCGGAGAGGATCAGAAGACGGAACTCCGTATTTTTTTCAGTCGATCAAGCAAGACGTATTTGTAGACTTTTAGAATCGGTGAAATTCTTCCGGAATGGGAGTGATTTTCTCGATAGATGCAGGGATCGTTTCGAGTAGTAATTGATTGAAAATGTGTGGCTATGAATCCAGAGCATGTTTTTAAAAGCCAAGGCTTATGAGTTGAAAATATTCCTTTAAAGCAAAAAATACTAATTATATCTGCTAGCATATCTTTTCTATTTTATTTTATTTTGAATTTGAGCTTCATTGAGAAGTTGAAGGAACTCTTTTGGACCCAAAAATAAAACATTCTTTTTGCCTTATTGGCTGATTTAAAAGTATGTATTTTAGCAACAAAGCCCCTGTTTGCTGTAGAGCCCCACGATTTTAGCCGAACGCAATTCTCCCCCCAAACTGAATATTAGCTGAATTTAATTTAATTCTGAGTGCACAGACCGCTGGCACACTGTTGGTGGAATGGTTACCCGTTAATCGCGTATCAAAGCGTTTTATGGCCGAGATAAGGGTACTGGAAAACATTATCCTTATCCTCCCTAGCCATAATCTTTAATCCTTATCTAATTTTGTGGTCGCAGATCCGACGCTTATTTTTTCCCCGTAGAAAAAGATGGGACTTTTTTTTGTTTGTCACCCTATACTTTCATATTTCATATTTGAAGGATATGTTGTATATGAGACAGCTGAAAGGTGGGAAAAAATGTGGAGCCAGAGGAGCCCGTGTTCAAACCGAAATTCTCCTTTTTTCTGTCCGAATTACGAAATCCATCGGGCAATGACTCCGAAGAGGAAACACGAGCAATGTTTCACGGAGAGGTAGGTCACATGAGGATTCTTAGGAAATAGAAAAAAAAAATCCAGTCAAGAGGAATGCGAAACTTGGATTCCCTCCGCAAGGCCAGCCGTAGCTATTTCGGCGCCCTGTGCAAAAAGACTTCCAACACCGCCCCCTCCCCTCCCTTAGAAGGGAGAAAGTCAACCCCTAGCGTCCAAAAAGACGCCGAAACGGAAGGCATTCCCACTTTCTCAAGTAATATTGAGGGTGGCATCCATTATTGCTTCATTCATTCTGGTACGATTTGGCGCCCCTGGTGAATTTGCGCCCGGTGCGCGGGCACATCTGGCACATGCCTAAGGCCGGCCTTACCCCTCCGATCTGGCGTTTTGATTCGCTGGCTTCGGAGCAACTTCTCACGCCTCGTCGTATCGCACGTCTTGCCCCTGGTGAAGCTAGATCGATCAATATGAAAACAATCATGAATGATACTGCAGGACATGAAAAGTTTAAAAAGATACTCATAATCGGTCTCAGAATCTTAAGCCTTTCACATATGAATTTTCCGAGCAAAATAAAAATATGCCTTTTTTGGTTTAATGTTTAAGGAGGTACTCTGTCGTAGTAGCCACATGTTTCACCGCTAGAAGGCAACACTGAAGAGATTATGTGCCCTTGAGTTGACTGCATGCACTAAAAGTTTTGAGGTATATGCTAAACAACCATCATCATCACCAACAATTTTTTCGTCCAATATAGTGGACACCATGCGTGAAAGGGTTAAAAACGGCAGAAAAGGAAGAGAAGCAGAAATGTGAGAAAGAAGGAAGAACATGAGATAAGAATCGTGCAACCGGGTTGAACATGGACGCGTCCTTGAGCCATGCTGCTGCTGCGCAGTGGTAGTGTGGATCTCAATCCTATGCGCACCAAGGACGAATTTTGTCCCCTTCATATTCCTGTCTTGTAAGGATAGTCCTGAGCGATGTTTTGATACAGCAAAGCACGCAGCCTATGTTCGAGGTGTTTTGGATTCGGGTTCTAGTGGTGTATATAACGTCAGAATGTATCGAGGAGGATCGTCGGGGAGCAGTGGGGATGGACACCTCCCCGTTTTCGTCTTTCCATCGTCAGTTACATTTTTCACGGACGATACTGCAACTCATAAACAAGTCCTGACACTCTACAACCCATATGACTTCCCTCTCAAATTCAAAGGTCTGTCTTCGCACAGTTTAACGCATAGCCTAATGTAGCCCTATGGAGGTTTGAGTCCTTGAAGTTGGTATGTGTGCACCATATTCTATCATTCTAATTAAAGTAGCCTGTGGCACAAGGTTACTTTCAGGAAATTTAAATTTCGGACTCGCATCGAGTGCTATAATTTGACTGATTATGTTTCCTTGCAGTGTTATGTACAGCACCAAAGAAGTATGCTGTGGTTGACCCAGAAGGTGTTATCAAAGCAAAATGCTGTGTGGACTTGGTAGTACGACACAGTTCTGTCACTCCTGCTCACATTAACATCACTGACAAGTTTAGAATCCACGTCTATGAGCATGGGAACCGGCAAGTTCACGGATGGAAGGACATTCCAGCCACACTTACGGCCGGGCAACCAGAGGTCCTGGAACCAACTACAGACAGTGAGATCCAGTTTGGTGCTCTTGAGGGATCAGCTGACCCACATCGGAGACAGTACCGTTTCCATGAACGTAGGGAACTTGGTAAGAATAGTTGTCTAAGCCTACCTTAAACAGGGTGTAATTAGCACTATTAATAAAATTTAATTACTTCTCTTCATCAGGAAGTCATATAGGCCTAACCCATTGCATGTGGTCAGGTTCACCATTAAAAAAGTATTGTTTCCTTAAAAGGTCTTGAAATCTATGTACACATTGATTTCCATTAATTCCAAATAAAACATTAATAATAACAATAATACATTATTATTACAAAAATTAGACATAATTATGATATATTATTCATACCACTCTCATGATACACAAAAATGTGATGAAAATGCAAATCTGGAGGGACAGAATTGGACTACTGGAACAAATGCCAACATGGGCTTTCCATGCATACTGATAATTTCAAATCAGCTCAGATGTGAAGAGTAGATGTCAATTATTCACTTTTGAATGATATCTTTCAAATAAAATTTTAAATTATGTGCAGACTTCTCATTTCAAAATACCTTTTCAGAACACGTCACATCCGACACCATAACAAAATAGGCTTACTTTCTGTTTCAAGTGTTGTAATATTGGGGTGACTCACACTAATTCCAGGCTTTCATTCAACCTATAGAATGAACATGAAACTAAATTATTAGGATCCGCTTGATGACAGATATGTACTCATTAGAGCAAGTGACTTTAACTTGAGGGTTCATGAAATGTCACGTCTGACACTTTTCTTTACACATAGGTACACCTCTAACAAGAGGTAGTGCAAGACATTAGATTATGGAATTTTCAGTCACTACCCAAAGTAAATTGTTGGAGCCTTTATATGCTAATTCATCATCCATAATATAGTTAAATACATTTTGTATATTAAACATATTACTCTGGATGTCACGTCTGACACCGTGGACAGACCCAGCTCCTTTTTTTAAAATTATCTTCAAGGGTGTTTTTCTTGCATTAAAAAAGAAGGCCAGGCATTTTCCAAATGTGCATTTTTGTCAGTGCCCTAGTTTTAAGCAATCCTTATGCCTTGATATGTGTTTGCCACCTTTTATGAACTCTTCTTCCATCTACATCCAAGGAATGAAGTTGGGCTATTCACACGGTTAGGAATAGGTTTGGAGATCTTCTCAGTTGAAATACAATTTGTAGAAAATGTGTCTATCCTTTCATGCTGCAATGACATTCCCAACCAAAAAATAAATAAAACTTAAAATTTGGAATCCATGTGGTAGGAGCAAAAGAGGGACACATTTTGAAAGGGAGATAACATATGTTCACTGGGATATGCAATTATTTCTTACAAGGTATGAGAAAAGAAAAACATTTCTCAAACCAGGAAATTCCTATTCTTGTTATTGCTTTTTTCATGAAAGTTACACTGATTGTCTATATTTCCAAGAGGCATGTGACATTTAATTAAAATTTTTAGTCCTATTTAAGGGAAACTGGATGTTGAATATGGATAGGAAAAGGTGCTGGTGTTTGAGTGGGGGAAATCCCTTAGAGCTCTGAAAACATAAAGGAATTGAACTTGCAAAAAAATTCTCTCTTCAGGTTAGCCTTTTTGTTGCAGTTGATTCTTATAAGCCTTTTTTTTTCTTCAAATTATAACTGAAAAAAAAACATGAGGTATCACTATAAAAAATTTGCTTGAAATGTTTTGGGTTAGCCATTCCTTTGCATCAGAGGAGGAAATAAGTAGAGTCTAAGTACTATGGATGGATTGGAGTCCTTTCTATAATTAATTTTAAATTTCTTTCAAATAATTGCTTTTAACGTTGCTTTGGAGAAATAAATTTGCATGATAATCTGAATGGATGTTGAAAAGTTTAGTTTATGTCAAGTTTTATCAAACTGGCATCAGTATGAAAAGAGATGTAGATGTTCCAAATCAAGAAGCATTTTGTTTGCCATACCCTTCATATACATGGATTCATATACTTTGGTTTCAACCCTGCTGCATGTTTTTCATGATTCAAATTGTTTCAGGTGGGCTATAACCCTACCCATTCTTGATGGTTGAATTCCTTAGATGTTATCACTTCTTGAGGTAATTTTGAGATCTTGAAAATCATGGTAAGGCTCATCAAAATGAATTATTTGAGTCAGTCCATGTCAAATTATAAAATCTTTGTAGTTCTTATAGAAGAGGGAAAGAAATCCTGAAGAGATGGTTTTCACTTGATAGGTGGATTGATGGGAGAGAGGGGAGGGGGACGTTCCAACATGGTGGCCATCTTGGTTGGGGTGGTGTGTGTGGTTGCCCTTCTTCTCCCCACTGAGGGTGAGACTCCTGCTTCTCCTGGTCAGGCTTCACACTCCCTCCTGGCACTCTTACCACCTTATCTTCACCTATCTCCTAATCAGAAGCTCATCTTTGCCTACACTCTTGGTTAGTGTCTAGTGCTTTGAAAAGGACCCTTTGTGGAAAGTGCTAATTTCATGTAAATTTTTGGAGGCCTTTAGCATTTTTCTATATTTATTTTTTACAGGTCTAGTCACAATGGTGATCTTGAGGATAACATGATCCCAGCTTCTCTCCTCATTTACCTGCTCAGGGTCAACTGCCTATGCAATCTTACCATCTTATCTTATACCATCATATGCATGTGGTGATTCATTTCTTTGTATTTGATTCTGCCCATTCCTTGTGGCAGCTGGCACTACATCTGAGGCCTTGTGCTTCCTGGAAGTTCATGCTGGTGTCTTCTGGTTTCAGTGGAGAGAAACCCCCTTTCTTCCCTAGCCTGTGATCACATATCTTTTTCTAAATCCCAGTTTCAGCATTTCTGTGATGGAAGCTCATGGTGGAAAGACATTGGTATACATGTCTTGCTGTTTAGCCAGAATGCTGTTTTATCTATATCTCTCATCTGACATGTCTGTGGGTTCTTTATTTCAACTTTTTTTAGCAGGGGAGGATTAAGCTAATGCTGCTCCTGGTTGTATTCATGCTTAGATGTGATAGATGAAATAAATAAAACTGCTGTGCAGGGTATCAAAAGGATTTTCTTTCTCGAGGGCGAAATGGTCAAAATTGTGTTTGTCACCATGATTTGCCAAGTTTCCTCTCATGTGACATGAAGCTGATTCATAAGTAGTTGTCCTACTGTCCCTGTTGCAAAGCAATTATTGGAACTTGGAGCTTGAATGCAATTTCCCAGCAGGAAGGAGAAAAGGGAAAGTCGATAACCAGGGGTCGTCAACTTCTCACAACCCGCTTTCCGTTCATTCTTTATGCAATTGCGGCCACCCAAGTGAAAGGTGAATTTTATCCCGAAATTCCTTAACCTGGGGAGTCTCGAGCAGGATATCCGATGACCTTTGGTTGAGAAGGCAAGCATGAAACCACTTCTCAATGAGTCAGGCTGAGTCGGATGGAAAGAGTCATCCTACCTCATATCCGTTCTAGTTCCGCGAAGTGAATCATTGTCACCGTCGATCGGAACCGACCCGCGGTGGACTTCTGGCAGTTACGTTCTGTACATGGAGGGGGGAAGGCAGGCAAAGGTAAGGAGTGATGGTGCCGCGGCGTTCTCTATCGCATGTCGGGTGGCGCCATAAAGTCAGAGGATAGGAAGAACGATTCAGTCGGCGCTTGGGTTGGTAGGTGCACGTGTCGGCATGGATGCTTCTCGTCCTTTTGAGAACGTGGTGGAATGTCAGCACTTTTTCAATGTAGCCACGTGGTCCCATTCGTGTTTTTTTATTTTTTTATCCTGCTTTCTTTATGTCTCGCGCATTCCTGACGTTCTTTCTCTCGCCTGGGAGAATCTCCGAACATTAAGTTGCCGGATATAGCCACTTACGGCTAGGCTAGGCTACCAAGCGCTTCTATAGCAAGTCAGTCTTCATATGAATGGCCACGATTTTGTACTCCAGTTTCGTAGGTCTAGGCCTAAGCTAGCTTACAGCAAACCCTGACATTCAGGATAAACCTGAATAAGCCTGTCCTGCAAAAATCACATAATGCATGCCTGGACTGCCTACAGTGCTTTTCAGTTGAGTAATGCTTTTTTCTTTTATGCAGATACCAGTGCATTAAGGTAGCACACCCCATTTAAAAGTCTATTTTCATGAAAAGTATAGTTTTCTCAAAATTTGGTTCAGGCTATGGTATTTTCATTGCTCTATTGATGTGTGATCAAAAAATTAGAAAAAGTTCTCTATTATTTTAAAGATGGTTAATTAGTGATTATTATCAAGAAAAACGTTTCCCTAGCCATGACTTTGGCCCTTGGATACATTCATCCATATTGAATATTTTCACAAAAAGTACGTTGAAAATGTTGTAGAACTGATAGACTATTTACGACTCACTCGCATCACCAGTGCAAACGCCATAACTTCGTACCTTCACAAGTAATTTTTTTGCCTAAGATACTTCAAATGCATCCTTAGGGAGTGGTTGTGGCGTTTTTGAACTGTTTTCCAAATACACTGATTTTTCACTGTTTTGCGTACATACTTAGGTGGAAAATGCTGTAAAATTTGCCCAATCAGCTGAAAATTCTTTGCATATATGTTCTTCAAAAATCTGAAACCATCAGGACTTGAATACATATGTGATCAATGTATGAGTTTCATGAGTTTAGAATCATTAATGCATGAGAAATGCTGGCACAGAGATGGCTTGGCTTTGGGTGTTGTGGTGGCCATATTGGTACCTAATTAGCATAATTTATACTAATTATGAAATCGAAATGGAAGATGTTCCCTGCACTTTCCAATGATGTATTGTTCTCACTGATCTTCATTGGGGTCAAAAGTAGCTCTAAAGGGATCTTACTACCTTAAGAAAATCCCATGCATGTGTCTGATTCAAGTGCCTCAAGTGAAAAACATTATATATGAAGTGTTACGTAGTTTTCCAGTAATGCCCATTCAATAGCTTAAAATTATGTAATTTTTATGCTGCATGTGTTTTATTATGTTGCTTACTATAAAAAGATAAGAATTCTTCTAAATCAATCACAGAGGAGTTTTAGTAAAATAGATGTTCCTTACCAGTAGTAACCGTAACTTTCCTAGGGTTCACCACATTCCTCGTGGTTTCTCATCAGTCCGTTTTAAAACTGATACCTTCCGAGAACAGAGGTGAGTTTTGAACTCCAGTGTCTCATCTTGTACTCAAGTGTGAAACCAGCATTCACCTTGGCAATATAGCAACTCTGACAGCCACTGTTGCTGAATGACTCCTTAGATCAAATAAGAAGCAAGATATAGTCCTGAATTCAAAGCTCCCATGCTCTTCTAGTCCTACTACTAGTAGTTGTGAGGCCTGAAAAGAGTGGGACTTTGAGCAATATGATATTGAAACTTTTCCAATTCTAAATGCTATTGCACTGATGTTTAACACTGGGGGCCCATTTCAATGGTGGGAGTCACTCCTGACAATCCTGAACATGAAGAAAAAGTGGGGTTCAGGCCAGAATGATTAGTCAGTTGTGCCAGTCTACTTTCAGTCAATTGTCATTGCAGGCAACTCTAACTCTATGTTGTCTCATTTTCCTATTTGCAGAAATATGATGCCATGTGATTCTTGTTCAATTTAGAACTGAAGGAATTTTGAGACCTAGTTTTCTGTAGTGTTATTTGTTCCCAGGTCAAACACATTTTAGAAATTGTTGCGTAAGACATTAAATGAAATTACGTATTGTGAGAAGACCACTTGATTTGTTCATCAACCTATTATTATAGTTTAACAGTATAAAGTACCCATCATACAATCGAGAAATATATATCTTTCAAAACCATGGGCACAGTGTCAAAGATTCCAGAGAGTATGATGTGAAGATCATCTCAGATTGATGGAAAGTTTGAAATTGTAGATAACAATATCTCAAACTGTTTGTTTGAATCAGCTTATTTTCTGAGTGACCTGAAAGTGCNATCTTTCAAAACCATGGGCACAGTGTCAAAGATTCCAGAGAGTATGATGTGAAGATCATCTCAGATTGATGGAAAGTTTGAAATTGTAGATAACAATATCTCAAACTGTTTGTTTGAATCAGCTTATTTTCTGAGTGACCTGAAAGTGCATGTCCAGCTGGCCTAGAATACCCAATCTTTTCTCGTTGCATTGGTGGTTATTGCACTTGACTCTGAGAGCTCCCATTTCAATATCAGTATGTGAATAATTCAAGAGAAAGTGAAGACATGTGTCATGCCTTTCTAAAAATTACAATCTCACACCAGTTGGCCTCATTTGCCTTGTAGTCTTGGTAGGCATCATCATTGATACCTCTTGCATCACAAAATGTTACTTTTATAGCAATATTGCTATATTGATTAAATTTAGTACTTGTGCTTGTTACTTAACCACCATGTATTTTAACTTGATTAAAATTAATATTTTTTTGGGACTCATCTTGGATCCTAAGTTGAATATGCAGGAAGGGACTAGCTTGTGTGAGTTTCAAGCTTGAATGCCCATCTTTGGCATTAAAACCATTCAGTTGATTGCTATGTATCAAGGCAATAGACCTGAGAACAGCAATGATATTTATATCACCTGACAACCATGACTGAGTTGCATCCCATACACCTAAACTCCTAATTATCAGCTTTGATACATTAACCCTAGCACCCAGGCGAATCGTACATCCCAGACCTATATTGAGTCATGGTGATTGTGCTTCTGGAGATGATCACATTTGGAATGGCAAAGTGGTCACCCTCCATGACTGCAAAGTAGCACGTTTCAACATCTGATGTGGTAGGAATGATAGGCTCCCAAATATGGAAGTTTCTATTTTGTGTATGCACTCACCTCACCACAGTATTGCCAAAATGTTGACACACGACAAGTATAGAATACTGGGATAGTAACAATCCTTAAGCTTGAGCGTGATTGCTGTGGGTCATGAATATGGTCACAATCGGCATGAAGTATGCTCCTATTTGGGGGAACTTACTTTTGCATAGCCCTTTAGGTATTGATTAATATTTTGCGTGACCGACGTAAACCCCCTCTATCCTGACTTCCTGTAGGTTGAGCACAAATTACAGAACTGCCAATTTCTGGGGAAAAAATTATTTAGCCAAAAAGCCCTTTTTAAGGGCGCCCATACCTCGCGGGTGTGTAAATTATGCCAAGTACTGATGGGACACCCCCACAGAGAAAACAAAGAAATGAATAATGGGCAAAATGCCTTTCGGCACCATCCAGCCTTGAACCTCGAAGGAGGGAGAGGTCGGGGCCGACGAGCCTTCCACGCCCCCCTCAAGGCTGTGGGTTCCATGCATCCGGCTTCCCGTCCAAGGAATTTCCGTTCTCTCGTGTTTCGATTTTGCGATTGGCAACTTTTCCTGTTTGTACAGGGAGGCTTCGGGCTTCTCTAATGGGGATCTCCCGGTCAAACCGGAAAGGTTGGGAACCTTAATCAATGATCTACCATGTCGATGCGTCGACGTTTTTCTAAACTGTCCTCGTGACGGCCCTAAATATACTTGACACTCAACAAGGCATGTCGGGGGAGGGGGTTGTTTGTTTCTGTGTGGAGTTATTGTAACATGCAGAGAGAACATTTGCGTGAGGCGAGTTTATGGGTGCCACGCTTATCGAAATGGGTCTAGAAGTTCTTGTTCTGAGGTGGCCTATGGATCTTTTTAAATTGACTGCGTTCAGTCCATAGGGTATTGAAAAAATCCCACACTTCGTAGGAAGGTTGTTCCAAACATTTTTTGCTCGAGTTGAAGGCGCATGAAGCGCTCTATATGTGCAGTTGTAGCAGGGATGGGGGGGAGGGGCACCCAAAGGTCACATCCTTTGGAGAATCCACACATTCCATCATGTCTTCTCCTTTAGTTCTCAGTTTTGGTGACAAGGGTAAAAGCAGATTCGCCAATCATGAACGTGCGTCTTTTGTGAAAGTATCTGTACTTGTGAATTTTGGATAAAACTTGTAGGGTGGCAAAATGCCTTTCGATCTAATGTCCTCTTCTCCCCTCATATTTACAGCTTGTAAAAATCTCATTACGCCCTCCGAATAAATCAAAAGTTGACAACGAGTACGCAAGAACACGAAATCGAGACATTTACCCCATAAATACTGAAATGGAACTTTTCCCCTATGCCAGCGACGCTGTTTCTGTGTTTTCTTAGGATTGCCCCACGTTTACTCGTAGACTCGAATATAGATTGAGGTAGCCGTGATGTAACGAAATCGATGGGACTCTCCTTGAGCAATCACGATGGCGAGTTTCTCTTGCTTCCGTGCACATCTCTCGTCATGAAAAAATGCGCTTGGAATTAAGTCTATTCTGGGGGATGGGGGAGAGAGAGGAAGAAGGGAATGGTACGGTCTGCTTTTATGGATGCGATTCCACACGCTTCTTACTCTGTTTCGTTTTGGACTTGTAGCCATCGTCTCTGTTTTCATGCTTTTCATACTGGCACGTAATGGTACTTGGATTTTCATCGCCTCTT
>CAJPEV010003478.1:0-15137 GCA_905338385.1 Darwinula stevensoni | reverse complement strand
AAGACCACTTGATTTGTTCATCAACCTATTATTATAGTTTAACAGTATAAAGTACCCATCATACAATCGAGAAATATATATCTTTCAAAACCATGGGCACAGTGTCAAAGATTCCAGAGAGTATGATGTGAAGATCATCTCAGATTGATGGAAAGTTTGAAATTGTAGATAACAATATCTCAAACTGTTTGTTTGAATCAGCTTATTTTCTGAGTGACCTGAAAGTGCTTGTCCAGCTGGCCTAGAATACCCAATCTTTTCTCGTTGCATTGGTGGTTATTGCACTTGACTCTGAGAGCTCCCATTTCAATATCAGTATGTGAATAATTCAAGAGAAAGTGAAGGCATGTGTCATGCCTTTCTAAAAATGACATTCTCACACCAGTTGGCCTCATTTGCCTTGTAGTCTTGGTAGGCATTATCATTGATACCTCTTGCATCACAAAATGTTACTTTTATAACAATATTGCTATATTGATTAAATTTAGTATTTGTGCTTGTTACTTAACTACCATGTATTTTAACTTGATTAAAATTAATATTTTTTTGGGACTCATCTTGGATCCTAAGTTGAATATGCAGGAAGGCACTAGCTTGTGTGAGTTTCAAGCTTGAATGCCCATCTTTGGCATTAAAACCATTCAGTTGATTGCTATGTATCAAGGCAATAGACCTGAGAACAGCAATGACATTTATATCACCTGACAACCATGACTGAGTTGCATCCCATACACCTAAACTCCTAATTATCAGCTTCGATACATTAACCCTAGCACCCAGGCGAATCGTACATCCCAGACCTATATTGAGTCATGGTGATTGTGCTTCTGGAGATGATCACATTTGGAATGGCAAAGTGGTCACCCTCCATGACTGCAAAGTAGCACGTTTCAACATCTGATGTGGTAGGAATGATAGGCTCCCAAATATGGAAGTTTCTATTTTGTGTATGCACTCACCTCACCACAGTATTGCCAAAATGTTGACACGACAAATATAAAATACTGGGATAGTAACAATCCTTAAGCTTGAGTGTGATTGCTGTGGGTCATGAATATGGTCATAATCGACATGAAGTATGCTCCTATTTGGGGGAACTTACTTTTGCATAGCTCTTTAGGTATTGATTAATATTTTGCGTGACCGACGTAAACCCCCTCTATCCTGACTTCCTGTAGTTGAGCACAAATCACAGAACTGCCAATTTCTGGGGAAAAAATTATTTAGCCAAAAAGCCCTTTTTAAGGACGCCCATACCTCGCGCGTGTGTAAATTATGCCAAGTACTGATGGGACACCCCACAGAGAAAACAAAGAAATGAATAATGGGCAAAATGCCTTTCGGTACCATCCAGCCTTGAACCTCGAAGGAGGGAGAGGTCGGGGCCGACGAGCCTTCCACGCCCCCCGCAAGGCTGTGGGTTCCATGCATCCGGCTTCCCGTCCAAGGAATTTCCGTTCTCTCGTGTTTCGATGATGCGATTGGCAACTTTTCCTGTTTGTACAGGGAGGCTTCGGGCTTCTCTAATGGGGATCTCCCGGTCAAACCGGAAAGGTTGGGAACCTTAATCAATGATCTACCATGTCGATGCGTCGACGTTTTTCTAAACTGTCCTCGTGACGGCCCTAAATATACTTGACACTCAACAAGGCATGTCGGGGGAGGGGGTTGTTTGTTTCTGTGTGGAGTTATTGTAACATGCAGAGAGAACATTTGCGTGAGGCGAGTTTATGGGTGCCACGCTTATCGAAATGGGTCTAGAAGTTCTTGTTCTGAGGTGACCTATGGATCTTTTTAAATTGACTGCGTTCAGTCCATAGGATATTGAAAAAATCCCACACTTCGTAGGAAGGTTGTTCCAAAAATTTTTTGCTCGAGTTGAAGGCGCATGAAGCGCTCTATATGTGCAGTTGTGGCAGGGATGGGGGGGAGGGGCACCCAAAGGTCACATCCTATGGAGAATCCACACATTCCATCATGTCTTCTCCTTTAGTTCTCAGTTTTGGTGACAAGGGTAAAAGCAGATTCGCCAATCATGAACGTGCGTCTTTTGTGAAAGTATCCGTACTTGTGAATTTTGGATAAAACTTGTAGGGTGGCAAAATGCCTTTCGATCTAATGTCCTCTTCTCCCCTCATATTTACAGCTTGTAAAAGTCTCATTACGCCCTCCGAATAAATCAAAAGTTGACAACGAGTACGCAAGAACACGAAATCGAGACATTTCCCCCATAAATACTGAAATGGAACTTTTCCCCTATGCCAGCGATGCTGTTTCTGTGTTTTCTTAGGATTGCCCCACGTTTACTCGTAGACTCGAATATAGATTGAGGTAGCCGTGATGTAACGAAATCGATGGGACTCTCCTTGAGCAATCACGATGGCGAGTTTCTCTTGCTTCCGTGCACATCTCTCGTCATGAAAAAATGCGCTTGGAATTAAGTCTATTCTGGGGGATGGGGGAGAGAGAGGAAGAAGGGAATGGTACGGTTTGCTTTTATGGATGCGATTCCACACGCTTCTTACTCTGTTTCGTTTTGGACTTGTAGCCATCGTCTCTGTTTTCATGCTTTTCATACTGGCACGTAATGGTACTTGGATTTTCATCGCCTCTTGTCATTCGACCGAGATAGGTTTCACGGTTCTCTCCCTTTAGTTTTAGATTATTTTTTTTTAGTTTTTGTTTCTGTTCTAGTTTTTCTGGATCTAATACGAGTCTCTCGACGGTCGGATCTCGGCACGACCCAGTCGAAAGCGACGAAGGAACGTCGCATGCCACGCTCTGATACGCGAAGAGTCTAAAAGTGAGAAACGCGAATCCAGACCGGAACCGAGAAGGAAGTTCCTCGTCACGCCCCCGAATATGCGTTATCCCGATTCCTTCGTACCACTCCCATCGCAGTGCGTCGTGGCCCCCTTTCCGGTACCAGTACGGCTAAATAGCGTTTTGAATTTATGGCGTTGCTCTTGCGATCGAGGCTTCATCGGTAAACGATTTAATCCGTGTTTCCCGATTGCCGCGCGCACTTTTTCCTTGATGCCCGAAACCGATAAGAGCGAGTCTCTTTTCGTGTCCTTCATCGTACCCTTAACCCCATTGCCCATCTGCGTACAGCTGGTTTGAAAAATAAAAAGGGAATTCCTGTAGTCAAAATGGATCCTTTTCGTGGTGCGCGGTTCTCACCGCTAACGCATGCGAAAGTTTTCATGCTCGCTTCGATCGTTTAATTTATGCTTCTCATCCCCGTGTGCAAAGGGTCGCGTAAAGGGCCTCTTTGCCTGCCGAAGCAAGAAAAGCTGCTGTCCAGCTTTATCAATGCAATATCTTTAGGTTTGACATTTCCCGTTCTTATGACACTCGGCAGGGGTATTGCGTCGAAGAGGATCGATGAACATTCTTCTGTTTGTTTATTTTTGGACTTCTCCATCTTATCTTCGTAATTTCTCTGGTGCGCAAATGGACATCTGAGTGTAACATCAGCAGTATATGGGTGAGGTGTCACACACAGGTGAAAATCATGATGAGCGCAATTGGACACTGTCCGATGACAGATACAAGAGGAAAAATTAGCTTATAAATAGTTCATTCTTTCACTAATCGGTTATATTGTGTTGGGAATTCCATGATGTTTTTGCTGAACACAGGGATAGTTGGGGAAAGTGGATATAGAGTATTAAAAAAAAATCCTGAGAAATTGTTCAACTTTCTTGAATGTCTGCGGCTGAATTTCACAATGAATTGCTTGCGAAGGCTTTAGACGGCGAAGTTGAGGTACGAGAAGGCAAACTTCGTTTCCTTGAATCCAGATTTATTTTTGTCTGAATCTCGATGCGGGGCGAAAGGCCTCTCCGGGGGCGTTTCCCCCCGACGTGGGCTCATGTCCTGGTCGAGCGGGACGTGCACGGGCACGACCCGAGCCGTGTGTGTTCCCTTTCTCTCACGCTGCGATGCGGGACCGGGCCGCGTTTCTGTCGGCCGCCGCCGATTTGGACGTGTGGCAGGCATCGCATTTACCAACGGTATGTTCGTGCATGGGAACCATCCAGGCCCGGTCGCACGATCATGATCGTCGCAGTCGATACGGTACGGTAATACTGCCGTGGCGACCAACTCGAAATTCTCTTCAATCTTTCGAATGCTTGCAGGCCCGCTTATGCCCCGGAAAACTTTTCCTCTCAATCGATCGATCTTTATTGCAATGTGCCTAAGTGCAAAACCGTAACAACGATCGTGCAAAAAAGGGGCAAATTAATTCCTTAGCTAGTCATGATCGTTGCAGAAGAGGCCGAAGAAGCTAAAGAGAGAAACAGGAGAGCAATCTGTATAAACATATGCAGACAAACAAGCAGTAGAGTGTCATTTGTTGTTTTTTTGTTCGTGGTTGTATGAGAAAAGTCCTTCGACGCAGTAATCGCTCTGGATCGGACCGTTGTGGTATTCTTCAATTGCCTCGCATGTCCTTTCGAAGGCTTGTTTGTTGAAAGCGAGAAAGTTACTTTCAACTTACGTTGATCACACGTACACCAGGGAAGCAAGTTTTTCACTTGAAGTGAAAGCAATAGCAAGTTCTTTTCCTCGCGCGCTTTCGCTCCAAAGTCGTATTCATTGATATACATCCGATAAATTGTATCATTGCTGGCGTGGCACGACTCGAGACGAATTGTATGAATCCATCATCGGTGACTGGACGAAGTAGTGAAGGGAGTACTAGACCACGTCCCTTGAACCGGTTTGAAGCGAGGGAAACGCTCGCCCCGTGGCAGTATTCCCGTCGTCAATGACTTCGTCCTTGGAACGGGGTTTGGGGGAGGCAACTGCGGAGCCCTTTAAAGAACCACTAACGACTCTTTTTTTCTCTCTCTTTCCTTGTGTGACGATGGCAGATGCGATGCAGATGAATCAAAGTGAGCAAGAAGACATACTCTAACAGAAGGAAGAAAATAATAATAATAATAATAAAGAATGGCTTCATCGAACATGCTATTTAGTTTACTCTTGAATGCCCTGAGCATCACGAATCATCTAGTCTACGACGAGCTGACCAACGGCTCCCTGGCCCAACACATCCGAACTCGTAAGACCCTCCCCCCCCCCTCCCCCTACCCCCTGATTCCCTGATGCTGACGAGTGTCATCCCTTTGCAGGAGAAGACGTGATCCATGCATCGAGTCCTCGCCCCTCGAGTCCGCCTCTTGCACCTCCCCAGCCCCCGACCACAGTCCCCAGCTCGACGCCTCTGCCCTCGGCCACCCCCATCTACTTGGAGGACGAGGGAGTCCCGGTGAGTCCTTCTTTGCAGGGAGGCACTCGGGGAATTCAGTCGCTCTGACGAACACAAGTTTGAGATGCTGAGGGCGGTTACGGATTATCAGCTGTGCTAAGCGAAGCAAGACAGAGCTAATAATAAAGTATGACTTGAGGCACTCCTCGGCAGGATATTATTTTCTAGTCGGGGATTTTAACCCGTCTCAGGTGGGAGGACCGGAATCACTTATACTAGACGATAAAAAGCGTACTGAAAAACCCAGTTTCGATGAAGAAGTCTCGTGCTTTGAGGAAGCGTGAGGCAAGAATGGCCCATTCAGGACATGAGCAAGAAGTAGGTCGTTTTCGGTTCCTCAAGCAAATACAACGACTCCATTGTTTTCGATGCCTAATTTTCTTCCATGCTTTGTGACTTTTTCTGTTTGCCCACTTGCGAGAATCGCTGTAAGCCATGTGACAAAAATAGAAATTCTAGAACAGCATCCCTAAGTCTAGTTTGACATGTATGCATTCCTATTTCGTTTTGTCCTGGGTCTGTTTATTATTCACTGAAGCGTTTTGTTTCTAACCCTGTGTTAGCGACACGAATGAGCTATTGCCCCATATACCACTAGATAGCACGTTTCCTTTTAGCTCGCTTTTACATGCTTCTCAATTCTTTTAGTGAAATCCTTTTCCGTTCATGAGGAATGCGTTGCATTTGGGGAATTGCGGTGTTTCGTTCCTAAATTCGTCAGTGAATTCCGTAAAGTTATAGTCAAGAACAGGCAAGAAATTGAACTATTGCTGTATGGAAATCACTTCAGGGAGTGGAGTGAGAGGATTTTTGGTTTCTCTTGTGGTTTGGTCGGGGGTTTGAGGGGTGAGAAAGAGGGATTGCCATTAGCCGAGCCTGAACCATCAGAAATAGAATAAAATCCCGCCTGCAATCCACTTTGAAGTATTAAAAAAAATTAATATATAATAATAATAATGTTAAATATAGATAAAACACCGTTACAGAAGCTATGTAATACTGGTAGAAGCATCCTCGGATGTTCTTCCTGTTGCCACCGAAGTTGAACCCAATCTGCTTCATTGGATTCAATAGGTGCAGGCATTCTCCGTTGGTGCAAATGCAAGACATCTCCATGCTAATTGTGCCATGGACTTTCGTACCTCCCCCCTCCCTTCCCTCCCCACCACCAATGCACTTCAACAATTTATATTAAATGTTTTGATTTAGCTTAGCACAACTGGTGCGGACTTCGCGGGATATACGTATTTTTTGTGCGTTGGTTCCTGTATATGGACAATTCAGTGCGATTCAATTCGATACAATGCCTGTGGGGCTTGGCCCTCGGTGACGTATCCAAATGGGGCCTGAATCATACCCGGCGACTGCCTTCCAGATGATTCATATGTTTATATTACCAAGTTGCCAGAGCTAGGAGCTTGCGAGAAGATGAATCGCATGCGAAGAGAATTTGAGTTTTATTTCCTTCTTTGAGTTTCCATTCTCTTCGCTCCTTTCCTCTACCCATATAGAGAAATAGATCAGCTTTTGTTCATGTTACTGCCTCTATCCATCTTCAGCTTTGTCAAGTGACCATTATATCCCAGATAAATTTGTATGTGTCATTGTGGTTGGATGAGGAAAACCGAGGACTTGTGCGAGCTGTGCATTCTGGAAATTCATTCATCGAGTACGTAATTCTCCAAAAATCCGTCAGCCAACCGCCATCGCAAAGCTCTCTTTAACTCTTCAATCACAAATAGATCAGGAGAGCAGAGATGTCATTTCGCGCTCTACAAGGTGGGGGGGGTTGACAACCTCAGCCTCCCCGAAATGGCGTCCCTACAGGATAGGATATAATTCCCGCTATTCTTTTTTTCATTTTTATTCATAAACCCAGGGATAAAGGGTTCCTTTGAAAGGAGTGAAAGGAAATTCAGCAAAATTGTGAGGGATGTCGGGGCCATTCAGAATGTGGAATAATGTGGCCATGAACCTCCCTCGCAAGTTGTGACTGACATCACTGCTGGAGGGCATTTTCCCGCCAGGTTGAGCATCGGCTAACTCGCAATTACAGGAAGCACGCTTAGGGGCTGTCTACAGACCTTGTCAGACTATTAATATTAACCCCAGCAATACCAAGTTTTTTTTTTCGGAGTACCAAGGGGCTTGGAGGCTCAATGTTCAAAATTAATTAATAACTACGATTTTGCATATATGGCAATTAATTACTCTATTTGCAAATTATAATAGGGGTACAAAAAATATATATATATATTTACAAACTAGGCTGATATCTAAATTTTAACATAGGAAGAAAGATAGGGAGGGGAGGGCCCTTGGAACCCCCCCCCCCCCCTGGTATTGGTATGGTTAAGCAGTCATGCAATGGTTCCAGTGCTTTGGAGGAAAGATTTTCTGCATTTGTGACCCCATTGGGCACCAATTGAGTAGAATGCAGTATTCAGTCAATATATTTTAGTAAGAAATTATTTGACATGGATCAATCTTGTGGTCAATTTTTTTGCATTTGTAATGAAAATGTCTGTATCCTCTTCATTGTAATTATGCATATCTGATTTCAAGGATGTTATTTTAAATATTAAAGAAATTTGAATGACATGAATGGAAGATTCCTCTGAATCACATCTAGTATTCATGCATGAGAGAGACTATGAAGGTTAGTCAGCCTTGGCCAAGAAACACTGCAAAGCCAACAGGCATGTGTTTCTTGAGAAACTATTATACTTGCATTTAGTTCTCCCCACAGTGGCGACTTCTTGCCAAGGAGTTTCTGAGAAGACAGGGAAGAGCTAGACTGAATTCAATGTTGCTGATATGCAGTCAGTCCTTGACATCATGAAGAGAATGCAAAAGGCAAAGAAATTAGCTCAAACAATGATATGAATTTGTGGTTTTTGCTTTGAATGTTCTGTTTCTCATTTCAAGTCTGCCACAGCTAATTAATAAGAAGTCTATGAAGGGGAGAATTTATGATGCAATGTGGCAATCCAGATTATCTGGATTGCCATATTGCATTATGTACTTGGGTTTTGAAAATGTTTTGATTCAACCCTATGCATTGTTGCAGCCCATGGGGTATTCCTTTTCAATTGTTTCAGCAAGGAGAAATTATATGGTACATGATAGCATGAAGATGTTCTGATTCATTGATTTATTTGCTGATTCATTTATTTATGCAATTGATTCAGTCATTGATGGATCTTGGGAATTGGTCAATAGAGCGACTTGTTGCCATACCTGGAGCAAGGGCGAGCAGCGATGGGCGAGTTGAAGGTATTGTTTGGCCTTCGTCAATGGCGCGAGTATTCCAAAAAGGATGATTCCATTGTCCGCTATGTTGATCATCCCAAGTATAAACGCCGCATATTCCTCACAGAGGTATGTCCTGTTAGCTTTCAACATCTTCTTTCTGTTGCTTACTCTGCTCATCTACAGTACATTGTGGGATTATTTTATGCTTCTTAAAGGAATTGAGTTTTTGCTTTTTAATATAAAGAACTGTATAGTGGTTTTTGCAGCTTATGAAGTTTTTTCCAAGGTTCCATATGGGTAAAATATTGACTGCATCTGATGGGCTGGAAAGGCAGTATTGGTACCATTATGCAAAGGAATAGTCTTCTCATGGTGACATGGTTCAGGAAGTATTGTATTGACGAGCAGAGGGTAGAGCCACTTAAAATCAATTTTTATGCAATTTATAAAGACAATACATTGTGATTCAGCGAGTGATTTTCAAAGTGCCCTTAAGTGTAATTCCCTATGAATTACTGCATTAGACTCAAGGACTTGGATCACACAAGAAGCAGTTTCATTCCATGAGTTCCTATGCCTGTTGCATGAAAAAAAAATAAAGATTAAGATATGAAAATAATGATACCAGAGGCCCCCCAATACCTGCTTTCAAATCTTACAAGTCCCATTGGCTCCTGACTCAAAGCTCCATCAGAATGGGTTGCCCATATCCTGAAACATGTCTGTTTGCCAAAGACATAAAATGTGCTTTCTGTTCTGTACCAGGCAGTGATGCCAATTGAGCCACGTGAGCTTCTTCGAGTGTTTTGGGAGGAAGGTGATAAGATGGAGGATTGGAACCCTACCGTGGAGGATGCTGCCCTTTTTAAGGTACGTTTTTGCTTCTCGGGACTTTCTGGCCGGCCTCTCTACGTAGTAGATGGCAATCTACTTTGGAGGGGGGATGACAGCTGATAACATTGTTAGGTGTTGGTTGGATGTGTCTTTCATGTACGAGGTATCATCATGAGACAGCTGTGGCACTTTGATGCAATGCCTGGAAGAGAAAGTCGAGAAACTGCATAGGCAAGAAGGTAATGTAGCGCAGAATCTTGTGCGCAAGAAAATTGTTTCTCTGCCCCTACCATTAACACATTGGCTGTCATACTGGATGATTATATTTTTGATAAATTTTATCAGAGTATTGTGCATACAACTCACATTTAGAATTACTCCAATTGAGTAGTATTTAATCGTTTCCATGGAATTGGTCTGACAAAGAAAGATATCTAAATAAAAAACCCTTGGCAGTGACTTGATATAAACTAGACTAGATGCGTTAGACGCATATCTTTACGGGGAAAGTCGGACTTGAGCAGGAGTGACTTGCATCCTTGTTAGACACACTCGGTTCTCTTTCCTCGTTCTCCTTTGGCAATTATGTTTATTTTTATAGCGACCGTACAGCCATGTCGGCGTTGGATATCTCCAACAAAGCCTGTGTTGCAGAAAATAACAAAGGGAAGCCTAAGCAACGAATCGGATTCCCGTGTACTGTCCCGGTAACCTTACGAGTCCCACCCCTCTCGGGCCTCGGCGTTGTCGGAAGGAAATGAAATAAATGAAAGTGCTTTTTATTTTAATTCCTCCAGACGGCTCCCCCGTTTTTTCCCCCCTGAAATCCTGGCGAAACACGACACTCGAATGCCATCTCCTCCCTATGATGTGTCGATGTTGGTTAGTACTTCACGAGCAGGGGTAGAACCCAAAAGCCTCCGTTACACGGAACAGGCCTAGGTGTAGCGTCGAGAATTTGGAATCCGACGCTAGAAGACTTGTTCATTTCCATTCACCTTCCGTTCGTTTGCATGGGTGCAACCTGGTGCGCGTCCCACGAACGATACCCAGCCTCGTGTAAGGATCACCTTTAAGTTCGAAGCGAATGAGGAACGGGTCTTCCCTCCGAATCGGTGGTTCTCGTGTTTGCCAGCCACTCTCTGGGCATCTGACGTTATGATACTCCTAAGTCGTCCTTGTATAGGGTTGCTGATGAGCTTTCCTTTCGATTGCTTTACCCATGAATTGTTTGAGAATAGCCGCTCCAGATCAATCGGACAGGATTCGATTATACAAAGTATCTACGATGCTCTCATTGTATTAGTTGATTAATAGATTGATCCATATAGAATGATGCGTCTCTGATGAATGATGCGATGGAGGATGCTTGATTACGTGATTACAATCTAATGTATATTATAAACTTAAGCATATTATAAACCAGCTCTGGGCTAATGTATTTTCTTTTTTATCGAGTTTAGTGCAACATTAGTCATAGGTTCACGAGCAGAGAAGGGAAGCAACTGGAAAGTTCTAGGTTTCTTTTCCTGAATCTTTTTCATAGGAGACCTTTCAAAAAGTGATTTTCAATGACTCGTGGGTGACCAATCTCATCCCCATCATTTTCAGGTGACTATTATGAGAGAAGTAGAGTAATTGAGCTAGGGTTTTACGTTTTGACATGATGGTCATGGTACGCACACGGTAAAGAAAAAAAAATTGTAACACCATCAGGGATTTTTATGCCACGCATGAACGGTTCGGAAGAGGGGAGGTGTCGTCACTTTATTCACATGAAACAAATTTAAATATTGAGGAAAATTATTGATCAATTGAAGTATGAGGCGTGACGTCAAAAGAAATACGATGAGCAGACCCTTCTTTCCTCCTTTAGTCTGCCGATAAATTCTTGCAAACAGGAAGCGGCGGGCAATTTCTGGGAAAGGTTCCTCCCACCCAATGACTTGCGCGTTTGACTCTGTATAAACACGACACGTGATCGGAACTTTTTTCCCCGTCTGCTTCGTTACACAGAGTCGTCGTGTGCTTGCGTCACTCTGCAAATTTGATATGGTATTTCTACTGACGGAGTTAATGGGTCAAAAGGGAGGAAGAAGGGGTAGAAGTAAGGAAGAAGTGTTGTCACTTTTCTCATCGCATTCTGTCGCTGCAGCCCAATTCCCAGCCTTGGCTTCGAAATGAGGTTGATAGCAAGTTGTCTCCTGGTATCTATGTTATCAGTTAGATTCGACGCTGCACCTCGCTTGTGCTAGCTTGACGCCTTCACTGGCAACTCATGAATATGCGGCCATGCTCCTGAATTTTAACACGCTGACCGCCACATGACAAGCCGGCGTGTCACCGCGCTTGTTTTGTACCACGCCAAGGGTAAAATAAAAATGTGCATGGTGTGACACGCCAGCGTGTCATGCGGCGCCATAGGAAAGAATTCGCAAAACTCACTACCTTGGTGGCCAACGTGCTAATTTTATTTTATTAGCATTGAGGTTCCCTCTCTGACGACTTGATTTTCCATTTGGTTTCGATTTTGGCGCTTCAAAACAGGAATAACGAAGCAGCCCTACTTCGACACAGCCCGATCCCTATGGAACTGACTCGTAGATGTCATTTTCATTTGATTGACGTTACAAAATGTCAGTGAAAACACACCTGTCTCTCTCCTCATACCCTGGCGAATAGCAATACCAACTGAGTGCTGAAGCATTTTGAAAACAAAGAGAAAAAGGAACCCAGGCCCTTACTGTTGGGGTCTGATACAGGAATAGAGCCTCCTAAAATGATAGTGACGATATTTACTCAGGACATAGGGACACATGGGAAGGTGACGTATCAACTGGCAGCGGCGCAGTCGAAGCTGGTGACGCAGAGGGACTTTGTCAACATCAACTATTGGGAGAAGGATACGAATGGGACGTATTACCTGGTTTACATGGCCACGGAATGGCCCGAGATGCCTCCGACCTCCAACTTCACCAGGTGCGTGCTTCCATCTCTCCATCCTGTCCCTTCTCCTCTAATGAATGCTAGTGACTGGAGAGGGTGTCGTTTCTGGTTCTTTACGTTAAAATTGTCCTAAGTTGCACCAGCAACTATCACCAAAAAAGTCATTGGGGAATATGAGAAACCTGATGAATCCTATTTTCAGCATTCTGGTTTTGATTTCAAAATGGCGGTGGCCAAATGGGCCGATGAGTGAATTTGGATAAGGATCTATTTAAGGGTAATTTTCTCATCTCTCAAAAAGGAGTTAGTAGTAAGATAAAATGCAGGTTTGAGGAAGCCCCAAAGTTACTTATAACCTGTTTGATATTTCAGACAGTCTACATTAAAATGTAACTCAAGGATTTCTTTGAATTGGAAGCACTTCCATCTTTGGAAGTCGTTTGAGGTTGTAAGCAGAGAAGAGGCTTTTATGTCTGCTAAAAAAAAATAGAAGGGGAATCATACATCATCATACATTGGAAGTTGTTGGTTTCTTCGACAGGGGCGAGAACGGGCCGAGTGGGTTCAAGATTTCCCCATTGGAAGAGGACCCGAGTAAATCTCGCATCCTTTGGGTCTTCAACACGGAGTTTCACTTCTTTCTCCTGCCTGATGCCGTCGTGAACGCCTTCCTCCCGCCGTCCATGCACTCCTACATGTTCTACCTCCGCAAACACGTCCGGGAGAATATTTTATCCCGCCAATAGTTCATCTTGCTTTCTTTTCACCTCCATTTTTAACACTTAATCTAGTCATGATCTCTCATTTTCATCTTGTCTTCTGCTCTTTGAGTCTACGATTCGGTCTAGTGAATGGAAAACGGGACCGGTTTTATGCATCTCGTCTGATTCCTTGGGTCTCAAAAACTTTTTTTAATTATTGCCTGGCCTTCGTCTTCTTTCAATATTTTGTTTTTCAGTATGATTTATTAGATTGTTTATTAGATCTGGATAAAATCGAATCTCTTGCTTGCCGTGCTTTTTGGCGATTTTTAATGCACAATTTCAGACTCCGATTAGTTTTTTAAATCTCAAGCTTGGTTTATTGTTATCTATGCATGCTTTGAGCTTTCCATACGTGGACGTCTGAGAAGCTGAAGGATGGATATTTCGTCCATCTGGAAAGGATGGAAGGGGCTACTCCATGCAGTAAGGATGTTGGAGCTTTTCTATCCATAAAAAACTTGACACATTTTTGAATGGCTGTTCCTGACTGTTGAGCTTGCTGATTATTATTCAAATACTGAGGAGAGGCTGGGGACCCATGAACTCCTTTTTTATACTTAATGGTGTTACTTTTTTGTTTGTTTTTATAAGGAAAGGAATGAAACCACTGGGCACTAGTGCTTTGTATCTAACGTCATCTCAGGCATTGATGAAATTGGTATTTATAAGTTGTGTCCCAGCAAATATAATAAAATGCGAACAATTCTCAGTTGATACTGTTTGGATTGCAGCTGGATTTAAAATATATTCTGGCTCATGAGCTTCATCCTTGACATTTATGATATACTGTAGGTGGTTAAATCACTCAAGAAAGTGAGGATAGCAGGCCTTTTTCTTCCTCGGCCTCGTGGCCCACTTGCTCATTCGATCCTGTGTAGTCTAAACACTCATATTAGACCCCTAAAAAATTGCATGTGTTAAGGATTAGCAATTGCCCTTAGTTCATCAAACTGGTGGTAATGGTTGTATTATATTTAAGGAAGACTGGGATGCATTTTCGATAGCACTGCGCCTAAAATGCATCCAAGAAATATATTTTCAAGTCAAGAAAACTCATTGCCTCCCTATAACAGATAAATTTGCTCTGAGAATTTTAGCTGTGAAGTGGTATGTTAGACCAGTCTAAATCTTGGAATTGGCTCGTAGATGTGTCTGAAAGTATAATTTTTGTGATTTTGGGATTTCTGGTCTCTCCTGCTTGTCTTGTAAGTTACTTTCATCTGCAACAGAAAGGAAAAGCACTCATTTTAAATGAACGTTCAAATTCGAAAAAAAAAACCTTCAAAGTTGTCTTGATAAGAGGTCATTCTATTGGGTATTAGACTTCAAATTTTCTGAATTACGGTTGGCGAACTATGAAATGCTGTGAACAGTGTGGCATATGCCACAGCCTCTGAACTCTCAAGTTCTCTTACAAAACGAAATCTTATGTTCACATCAACGGAAGATGAATCTGGCCACACCCTGCATACTGATTACGTTGGATCAACACTTTTCATCGCACCCTGAGGCAAGTCGAAACCAGTGACAACAGGAGCACCGCTCCAACCAATTCCCAGAGAGTTCCCTCCCACACCTCCAAGAGACAGGGAGCTGACAGTCACTTTTGATTTTGTTTATGCACGTGCATGTGATCTTTTTCCAGTCGGTGAACCTTTCCTGGTCAGTGATCTTTCCTAAACCTATTTTCCTTTCCCTACTGTATGGGTGTAAAGGGGTGGATGATTGTAAGTTGATCTCTGGCTGAGTTCCATGATAATCGAATATTTGTACCTGTTGTGTCTTTTATTTCATGACCTATTCCACCGGCGGTGGAATACACTTGGAATCATAAGAATTGAGCAACATACGGACACGTTCGGAACGACCCTTCTTTGATTTGTTCGGAACGACCCTTCTTTGTTTCTTCTTGATTTGCACCCACTTCCTTACCATTAAAGATTGGTAATGAACTTGAGACGTTTATTGGTGGATTAATTTGATTTCACGGTCTGAACAGGGTGAATGAATTAGACTCCCACGCTATCGTCTCTCTTCAATAATTTGTGTGATCTTGC
>CAJPEV010003477.1:0-27012 GCA_905338385.1 Darwinula stevensoni | reverse complement strand
GGAATGGTTGGGATGGAAATGAAAGTACTCAAGAGCAGGAATCTCAATTTCTTCCTTTTCCCCGCTCTGGTCGGACTGTAGCTAATCACAATATCTCGGGACTATGATAACATTAACAGGAGAAAAACGCATATTTACTCGTAGCATGGGATTTGGCGTTGACTATCCAGATTTGATAACTTAATCCGGCTAATGAGGAAAACCTTATTTTCAGAGTGTTCTCTCTGTATTCGTCCAGTTTATTGAGTCCAGGCAGGTCATGAAAATTCACGGAGGTTCATATCACAGAAATTCAACTCACGAAGAAATCCGCGATGGTATGGATGTAATACTCGATTCCTCTTCTCTTCGGAAATCAGATTGCTTGCTTGGAGACACTTCTTTCAATGGTCGAGTTCGCCATTTCAATAGCTCCGCAAACTTGGGATATCAGCGTGTCATTCGATCTTCGCAGACTTGAGATATCGGAAGAAGGCGCCGTTAACTGCAGGATCAATCGAACAGTTCCTAATTATTTTCAAACACAAGACAAATCATTAGGAAGAAGAAAAAAAACTTCCTGAGGGAGAGAGGGGGATTTAAATAAAATAAAAACCATCGGAGGGTCGATTCACATTATTCGGCGCTTCCCCCGTCTTTCCCCGTAAGAGAAGTACTATTTTCTTTTCCTGCAGGTATGCTTCATGAATCACACCTCGTGGGAACGCACTTCCCAGTTCTGGGAACTGCGTTCATAGGGACAAGTGGAAACTATTCGTTTTACCATCGTCTGTTAATTTCCAGAGTGGAATAAGCGAAAATGTGATCGTCGCAGGCGGCCTTGGTGGGTGTAGTGCCTACCAGATCCTTCATTTTCCACTTCAGACAGTTTCATAGATTTTAGGGTAATTTAAGGGCATTTCCAGCGCTTCCGTTTAAGCCCGGAAGAAGAGCTGTTCTCACTCACCAAAAGGAAAATATTTCCCACCCCGTTTTTTTTCTCTCCGTTACTATTCCTTATTCGACGCCAAGGATTCTGTCCCCCCCCCCCCCCCCCAGTCCCATATTGAAAAAAGCAACACGGGAGTAGCAGGATACAGGAACCGCGGGATGGGATCCGGAGCGACCGGAATAGCATAAACAAAAAAGAGTCATAGGTATTCCGGGGGGGGGGGAATCAGAACAAATGGTAGGAATGGGTGGGATGGAAATGAAAGCACTCAGGAGCTGGAATCTCAATTTCTTCCTCTTCCCTGCTCTGTTCGGACTATAGCTGATCACAATATCTCGGGACTATGATAACATTAACAGGAGAAAAACGCATATTTACTCGTAGCATGGGATTTGGCGTTGACTATCCAGAGTTGATAACTTAATCCGGCTAATGAGGAAAACCATATTTTCAGAGACTTCTCTCTGTATTCGTCCAGTTTATCGAGTCCAGGCAGGTCATGAAAATTCACGGAGTGAATTACTCGATTCTGGACCCAAATTGAAATGATGCGATTAAAAAAAAAAGTTGGAGGGAGGGATGTCGTGGGTCTGTCATCCCTACATAGTTGCTAAACAGAATCGAAGAAGCCTACCTGATGCAGGACGAAACACAGCGTAGCGCAATCCTCCGCACACGTTCGCTCGCTCCTTTCCTGTTTTGTACTGAGAAGGCAAGAGGTTTGCTCACACGGAAGAATCGCGCAGGGGAGGAAGGAGAGACGCGTCTGTACATGCGCGCGAAGAAAGGCAGACTTACAAAGCCTTTTCATCTTTCATTCGTAAATTTTGATCGATTTTCTAAAATTATTCCATTGACTGATGGTCATTAATTATTTTCTTCTGAGACCCTACTTGCATATCTCCAATCAGTTGTGCCGGAATGGGTCGGCCAGAAGAATGAATATTTTCCTCGAAAAATAATGGGGTCGAGGATGCCAGGAGAGATCATGACTGTTCTTAGTCTATCCATGCTCCCATGGTTAAAGTGGGTCGGGGAGGGAGGGAATACGCATATTGGCACGCTTTCATATTCCTCTTTCGCTCCATCCCTTGAAAAGAATTGATCCTTCATCGTACGCCTCCGTTTCGTGTCGGTGCAACGCGCTGGAATCGGACTGACGCGCTTCCAATTTTGCAGGCTCGCTCCGTTCGATGGGGCCGCGTAATACAAGTGAGACCCGATCGGAGCCGGATCGCTCCTATTATAATTCCATGCAGTTGGTGGTTTTTAATGCGAGTTTCGATGGATGTGACACGGATCCGAAACACATTATTCGAATAGTCAGTCACTTAATCCAAATTCCCTTCTACATGAACAATCGAACGTCTGTTAGCCATCAGGGTTTACCACTTTGATGCAGAATTTACATGTCAAATCCGAGGACTACAGTCCTGGGGATCCCAGGATTTTTAGTTAAAAAAATAAATTTAATTGGATTTAAAAATTAAATACAATACCTGAAACTACATCTGGATCGTGTCGCCAGAATTCATAACTGATCCCATTTCGTCGTCCGGTGTTTCAACTCTTTCTATTCAGTCGTGTTTTTCTTTCCCAATGAATCATTCGTAGTCCAGCACCCTGTACTCGAGGGCAGCGATTCCCAGTCTTCATCTAATCATTCCTCATGGAGCGGAGGCCCCAATTATGTATATCATAACCGAGTAGAAGGTTGTCGGCAAGTGGAATTGGGATGGGACATGGGAAAGTGGAATTTTAAAAGGAATAATAGAACAAAATAGAAAAATGTCCAATGACAAAAAGGAAGGAAGTTATATAAAAGGTGAATAAATTCATGAAATAATTCATTTTTCTTTGTTCACCATGCTTTCCTGAAATTGTCCCTCACAGAATTAAGTTAAAATGACCGTGTTGGTTATTTCCATGAAGGTAACGTGTTATAGTTTCAGCCAAGCGTTTCATTAACATCTGCGGAGGAAGTCCTTCCCATGACACACCACGCAGCCTCCCTTCTCTCGTGAAGCAACTCTGAGAAGATTCCTTGAAGTCACGGGAGAAACGAAGTCGAGAAAACTTAAAACCGTGAAACGACGAAGTTCGTCCCGACTCCAACTCTCGTCGGCGGGCATCATTTCCCCTAGCTCGCCCTGACGTGACGGCGATGCACGCGTACTGCTCCATACCGGCGTGAAATGTGTTCAGACAGTATATCGCACCATCTTTCCATCGTAGTCATGTTTTCCAGCTTGTCAAGCTGGAAGTAACGCCTTTTCCTAGAATACCGTCTTCGCTTTTCTCCTTCCAGGAAAGGCAGGAAAATTTCCAGGTAATGGAAATTATAGTCACTTAGCACATGACGTTAAACGCACAGAATGACGTTACACAAAAACTTCTTGAACTGATGCTATTTTCTAATATAGATTTGGGGTTAGAAGTAAAAAAAAAAAAGAGAATTATTTACTCTGTGATTTTAATGAACCTCGCAGTTTTTTTATATCTCATCAGAAGCACCTATATCACAGCTCATTCCATGGTAAACTGGTTTTCGAATACATATCTGTTACGGCTTCATCGCCGTCGACATTTTCTCAGTTTTAATGCAATTTGATCCCTAGCCGATATCCTTATTATATACGGAAGGGATATAATAAGGATATCCAGATATCAGGATATCAGGATAATAAGGATATCCCCTCGTCGTCCGATATCGCTAGGCAGATCGACTCTACATGTTTCGAGAACGGAGATTAACCGGAGTAGGTCAATGAAAGCGAAATTGATTTCGGCAGGGAAGTCCATCCCTATTATATAACTAGCGAGTTCGTTTGCCTTCGGGCAAACAAACTCGCTATAGTCGCGCCTTCGGCGCTCCATTACCTTGGTTCAAAAAAATATTGAGGAAAATGGGACTGGAAAAAGTGCCCTGATGGGTCTGAACGAACATTTTTTTATTTTGTAATGTAGACTCAAGTAACTCCATGCCGAGCATTTGAAGGGAAAACGAGTAACGGGACATAGAAGGCAAGAGAAGCCAAAAAAGGCATGGCGTGGCCGGGAATTCAACCTTGGTCTCCCTATTAACGGTCAGATGTGCTACGGCATACAGGACTACAGTCCTGGAGATCCCAGGATTTTTATTTAAAAAAATAAATTGTGCTTCTCGTTTGGTAGTCGCCCTCGTATTATGTAGGTACTGTACCTACTTAATACGAGGGGGGCTCCAAAAGTTGTCCTGGAGGACGTTTTCGAAAAGCTCTGAATCTGATTCAATCCCTGAAAGGAATAAACGTAAGCTTTCAATTTGGATCAGACGACATTCAATGCCATTTAGCAAGAACTCCTGGAGTGCCTCTCGTAATGATAGCACGTTGGAAGGACTCTTCATTCCTTTCTCGCTAGTTTATTCAAATGTGTTCGCTGCTTCAAGTGCGCAATTCCTTGAAGATACGTGTACATTTCCCTGGGTGACGCACGAGAACACGGAAAGAACAGGAGAAATTCCTGGAAACCTCTCCCTCCGGCTGAAAAGCTACTGAATCAGAGTGCGCATTATCAAGGCTCCATGGGGAGCAGAGTCCCCTTTAAAAAGGCGGCCCACCTCGCAGTTTCTCAGTGGCTTCCCAAGAACCTCCAGGCTTGCTATTCGGAAACTGCACCCGTGAGTGATTATTCTCCGTGAGTCTTTCTTCCATGTCTTTATCATAGGAATATCATCCTTCATTTACACGTGTGGATTCAAATTGTCCCTATTATCGATGTTCCGGGGGTCCAATACTATTTAATGCACGTTTTGGAACCACCAGGACGAGAAAAACCTCCCAGAAAAAATTCGTGCTTCAATTACTTCTATGTGTGAGCCTTTTTCCTTAAAGGTTTTCAAGAGGCAATCAAGTTCACCCGCCACGCGAACACAACAATGATTCGACCCTGCCCCCCAAAATAAATTATGTCGTCCTCTTCTTTCCTAGGCAAAGGATATGTTGTTGATCCGCATCGCGTTCCTCCTCGCCTTGCTGCAGCTTGCGATCCAGGAACCTCAATTTTGGATGTCCTGGTTTCAAAGCAAGGAAAAAAAGAAAAATTCGAATACGACGACCACCACGCCGGCGCCGACCACCACGCCGGTGCCGACCACCACGCCGGTGCCGACCACCACGTGTTCAACACCAGCTAGCGGTCCCTGCACGCAGACATGGACTCCAGGCGCCACCCCTCCTAGTAAGGCCGATATGATTATAAAGCATCGCTTACGTTCCCCACGTTTTCATGTTATACAGGTATAAGCTAACTGTATCTGATGAGGAATACAAGTTGCTGCTATGTTTTATAAATTACGATAAAAAGTCACAGGAATCAAGTCATTTTATTAGCAAGGTCAGATGTGACTCGCACGGGACAGCTGTGCAAAATATATACTTGTATATGAAGCACTTCAAATGTTTTGCTACTTGAAATCCTATAGTCATATTTGAAGAAAAATGAGGACACGAAAGTCGATCAGATCTTTTGGAAAATTACAAGTGTTTCTCATATATATACCTTGTCTTGCCCTCATTTCTTTGATCTGCATGACCTGCAGAAAGTCAGGCACTAAATATTGGTTTTGTTACAGCAACAGCGCCTGCAGGCTACACCCTCGACTGCGCCACCGGATATTACTACAAATACGTTGGATCTTTTACTTATGATGCGGCAGTCGCGGCGTGCGACAACGACGGTGCCCGTGTGGCGATGATCACCGAAGCCGCCGTTGCAGACGCCATGAAGCTTGCAAATTCTAATGAGCACGATTGGCTCGGCTGCACTGATCCTGACCTCGACGGGAACTGGACCTGCGATGACAACTCTTGTGAGTCTTATTCTTGTATATCCTATAGTGCTCAGTGTTCTCGCATGAATCACAGAAATATTCCAGCTCTTCCATGAACACTCAATTCCATGCATTTAGAACCCGCTAGATATTTTCACATTCAGAGTGGAAATGGCCATATTTTGACACGGTTAAATTTTTTTTTCTACGATTAGGTCGGAATGAATAAGTGTAAAAGAAATTGACAAGTGCGACCCTGCATCATGGTATATTGGTTCACAAGTGTCTTTGGGAAACCGGAATATGTTTATATTCACCAAACGTAAGGAGGATTCGGAAGTTCCTTATTTGTTCCATTAGAAACTGATTTTCGAGTATTCAAAGTCGCGATCCCGAATGCAATGAAGTTACAGAGCCATGGAGAAAATTCCTTGAGTGAAAATCTCGTGAAAACCTTTCGAGTTTCCGCATTTGTTTCAACATTTTGCTCTCCCCACCTATGAATCCTTCCTACAACGAGTACCGACCGTTCAATATGCATGCCGTCTTCCAATCGTTCTCTTCCGTCAAGGTTTCTCCATGACGACCTCCGGCACCACCACCTGGTACGAACCCCCGACATCGGAGTCGTGCCTGGAGGTTCACTTGCACTCGGGTTCATGGGGTCCATATGGCTTTGAAACCGTGCCATGCACTGATACGCTTGGCACAGTGTGCCAACTCTATGTGCCGTGAGGGACTCTGTTCACTGCGGTTCATTTTGAGAGAAAATAAAACTGGTTACCGAACATCTTTCGTCGACCGGGCTTTTTTGCCCGAATTTCTTTTTTTCTCATTGATATCGCAGCAATGCTCCATCTCTTTCTCTTTTGCGATCCTGACATTTCTCCCTGCGATTTTTCAAATATTAAATATGCGAGTGAAAGAGAGGCCATGAGAACGTGGCATATGCGTTGCATATTCTGCTGAGCAGGGTAGTTCCAAAAACGCAGGAAGTCTTGCTTCGAGAATTACCTGAAAGTAGATCCGCGATCGATTCGCTATTCCCTATCGCCTCCCGTTTCGTTCTATTCCTTCTCGGCGCAATATCTCCATTACTGTGGAGAGCGTTGAATCTAAAAATCTTCAAAGCGGACGTAAAAAATGAATATGCAGACGACGCCGCTACTTTCGTCTCCAAGAAGAACGAACGATGATCTTCGAGAGTGCTCCGAGGAAGCCCGGCGCATCGTCGATACCTCGGCGCGACAAGATCTCGATCCGGAGCTCCCGTCGGCGGCAATCATTCCACTTCGCTCGTCCTGGCATGGCGACGACGTGCATGCACGGGGGTGCACCCCGCCGACGTAATTCGTGTTCAGGCGGCATGTTGCACCGTTCCCTCTCCCCCCCCCCCGTCCCCGTCCCCGGTCCGAGCGATATTAGCCAGGTGGTGGGAAAACAAGAATGTATTCAGGCATGCAACACGTGACATGTGATGACGTTACATCAGCATACGATTGATATTGATTCGATGTCTTTCTTCTCATAAATGTTGGCTTAAATGAAAAAAGAGGGAATGGATCCCACATACGATGTCACTTTCAAGGAGTTCGCGATATTTATTCCAAGCATATTTGGAAATTCGTCAAGAACCAACTGATACCTGACCTCCAATTGATGCCTTCCGAATAGCGGCGGATCTTAATGCTTCTGTGCTCCTCCTGCTACGATTCAACATGTAAGACAGGTGCACCTGCACAGCAAATTAGCAACGTGTGATCTCTTATCCTCAAGAGCGCACAGCGAAGTAGAAACGTACAAGGAGAGGTACAAATGTGAGAGGTGCAGATTTTGTCAGTCTCGTTGTCTTTTGTACCTCCGTCTATACCCAGGTAACACAGAAAATTGAATCAACATGGATTGGATGTGGATTGAGTGTGCGAATGTTGAAGGCTGAAGGTGAACATTGTCTCAATGTTGATACAATGTCGTCGCATCACATTGTGGATTCCAATTGGGGAATATTCGGATTATATTTATTAGATGCGGCATAATTGTTCACCCCTCTTAAAATGATAGAGTTGGACCTCTCCAAAGGTTTTCGGAGTACTATCAACCTACCACAACATGGTTTCAATGTGGAAAAAATGAGCCTTCACAACTATTGAATTGCATGCCATTTATTATAAAGTATTTGAATAATGATTTTTTTTTATTCGGAAATAAATACATAAACCATTTCCAATTATCCTACGGTCATCGCGGAGACGTCTTGCATCCTCTTATGGACGTTATGTTACTAGGGTAGTGTAGTCTAGGCGCGTTCATAGTGAAGTACCAAGAGAGCTCACTAGATGGTATCCATGTTCCCCTGTAGTCTCCTAATGCAATTATTGATGTCACCTTCCATTAAAGCGTTTTCTTCCCACTTTCCTCTTATTATTACGCAATTAATGAACACATATATCTGAGAAATGTGGAATTATGATGTTCTGATTGCAGCATCTGATTCTGAAACTAATTAAATTTCCAGGTTTAGTGTGAGCGCATAGAAGTCTAGGCGATTGGAGACGTGTAGAGCGCACACAAGAATAACCTGAAGTGATCCATTCACAAATCTTCTAATAGAGGAGCTGAGAGAATTTATCCTTGTTTTGCAAACCAGTTAGGCAGTTTGGTGCTGTTTGCAGAACTGAAGAGGACCCATCCTCTCAAACTTCTCAGTACTCTGTGGGTACTGACCTATAGATACTGAAGAGGGTTTATCCTCTTTTGTATATGTAGTTCATCATCCACAGGTCATGCGATTCATTTTGATGAATTTGCCTCTACTTTATCCATGGAGAAACCCAATCACGAGAGACTCATTGAGGAATGTTGAATAAATGGGACTACCTTGGCGCCATCTAGCGTCGATGGTGCGAACCTTCGCTTCTAGCCGTTGTCAGATAGATACCATTAATGTGCGTTAGAAATGCATCTTAAACGTGCCACAAATGTCCTTCAAATGCAGCATGTATCGCGATCGGAAGGTACCTCATCTGAGCTCCCAAAAGGTGCTTGCTATTGTACATTGGACGTGCAAAGACCTCTTTGAAGACACGTTGAACGTTCTATAATGCGTTTATGTGCTACTTGGGCGATGTTATATGTATAAAGCCTACAGGTTTCATTGGACCTGTGACTTTCCTCGGCACCCAATCATGTGAATGGAGCGAGGGGAAGTGAATGCGAATGGAGGCGAAGGTACATAAAGGAAGATGCAACACATCACAGCGACGATCCTCCTATAACTGTATTCTTGTTTTTCTTTTCGAAAGATCCCGGCTCCCAAACAGTACACCTGTATTTTTTTGCCATCTTCCAACGCGACTGCGATACGGGAAAACAATCCAACCCTTTGAAAAACTCTCACTCTCTCCGACCTCCGTGCGTTATTCGTGCAATTCCACAAATCTGCATTTGGAGCCAAGGAAACAAACGAGGAAATTAGGGTGATGGGTTCCAAGGCGAAAGCCCGTGTGAACGCATGTGGCGACGAGCTGCGGAATCGCCCCGTATTTCCTCATGGAGCCTTGAAATCCTCGGTTGCACGGCAACAGGCGGGAGGCACAGCAGTGAGCGATGCCAGCGTTCCCTTTTGAGAACTATGGCAACTCTCGTTTCCAAGTTAATCCGAAAGATGACGAGACGACAGCTAATCGCCGATTTCAAATGAAACTTGCCTCCCCTCCCTTTCTTATGGCCGATTTGCAAAAAAAATTTCATTTCGAAAAGGCACATCCTCGGAATGTAAGGAAGAGTACTGTCGAAACCCTAAGTTCATATCTCTGACCGTTTGGCCTGTAGAACTGTCACACCCACACACACAACCCAACAAAAAAGAAGCAATTGTCGCTCGGCCTAGCTAGAATCGCGCAAACTACATGTTCTACTACATGTACTAAGGACTTCGGTTGCTTCCCAACCGAGGCCCTCCTGTTAGAAATATTTGGAAGCGGTATGATGAGAGGCCAATATACTTTCTTCGACCGTTTTCTTCAGCCACGTCCTGTTAGGGTGGAGTCATTTGGAAAAATCGCGAGACGTCAGGTGACTACTTTTCCCACTTTGGTCGATGAGGAACGATCATCTTCGCTTGAATCTGTGAGATCCAGGAAGATCACGGATTCAAGACGATTCAGTTGTGTCGAGATGTTCGTAGGTGGAAAGGCCGCTCGAGCCAATAGGATTTTTCATCGTTTCCCTCCATCTCGAATAACGAGTGCCAGATCTTTCCGCAGTTTGCAAGGAAACGAACCTTGCCAGATGAAACAAACAAGGCGTGAACAAAGAAACAAAGTTCCCTTGTTCATTGTGAACAGAGGAATGTCGCAGTATGGATTGTTTTCGATCGCGAAGCAAAACGTGCCAGTGTCATATGTCATCGAAAAAAATGAAAACAAGAAGAACGCAGAAAATAACAAATGCGATGACAAATTACAAAAGTAGTAATGCGAAAACCATTTTTCAAAGGCTTTCCTTTACTTCAACCTCCCCCACCTTCACTCGGCTAACTGTGGTGCAATCGAACACTTACGTTGCGAGATCGGTAGGGCAACTGGGAAGATGGTGCAAGTTATTTCCTATCGGCCCCCAAACTCTTTCCGAGAGGACGAAGCAGCATATTTTGCACTGATGCATAGCATCAGCGAGATCTCGAAGCAGGTATTGCTCTTTTCAGACTTTAACATGACAAACATTGATTGGTCAGTGCCGCGAGGGGGGTGCGAAAGGCATAGGGAATTTCTCGTTGCGGTTCAGGGATGCTCTTCTCGTTCGGCACGTAGAAGAACCGACTCGGGAGGAAGCTTTATTGGATTTAGTTTTTGCGACGAACGACGATCTGGCCCAAGACGTTAAGGTACAGGATAACTTGGGAGATTCGAACCGCTGCACGATCACGTGGAATATCAAATAGACGAGAAGAGTGGCGCCAAACTGGAGTAGGTTTCGTACAACTATAAGAAGGCTAATTTTGAGAGATTGCGTGAATGCGTTTCGGGAATCGACTGGGAGGTGCGGTTCCGTGGGCTGACGGTAGAGAAGCAATGGGGGGGGTTGTTCGAGACGTTATTGCAAGGCTTTATGGGGGAATGCATCTCCAAGAAGTCCATGAAATCGGCCAGACAACCGGTCTGGTTTACGGGTAAAATCAAAGCACTCATCAGGGATAAGAAGCAGAAATAGGATAAGTTGGGGCAAAAGTCAGTTTACCGTAAGCATGTGTTTTTAATTTCTGGTTTTGTTTATTCCAGATTGAAATTTGAAATTTGAAATTAAACTTGGTAATTGGAAATTGGAAATGGAGCAACGTGTGTTTCTTCTGCAGGAATGGTGGAAAACAAACATGGGTCTATTTATTACCTTTAATAATATATTATAATACACTCATGCCCTTTCGGTAAACTGACTTTTGCCCCACCCTGTATGAGCGCACGGGAGATAGAACTGACTGAGGAACATAGGACCCTCATGAGGTCGTTGAAGCGGGAAATGAGGTCTGCGAGACGGGAGCGAGAGGAACGGCTAGCTAGCGATGCTAAGGAGAACCCGAAGATTTTTATTTATTTATCGATATGCCTTTGGTTGGTGCTAGCAATCGATCGGGCCTCTAATGAACAGCAGGGGGGACTCGATTGCAAGTAATAAAGATATGGCCGGGATACTTAACGAATTCTTCGCTTCCATTTTCACTGTGGCATCCGACTCGGCCCCGACTTTGGAGGAAGTGACCTCGGCGCGCATCAAGGATATTTCCGAGGAGACCATTGTATGATAGGGAAGCTAAAGGTGGGCGCAGCGACCGGCCCCGACGGGATCCCTGCGAGAGTCATCAAGGAACTTGCGAGAGAAAAATCGGTTCCGTTAAGAGCCTTAAGCAGCTTTTCGCGCTGTGAAGTACCTAAGGAAAGGAGGCTAACGAACGTCGTACCGATCTTTAAGAAGGGTGAAAAGAGTAATCCGGGAAATTAAAGGCCGGTAAGCCTCGCGAGTATTCCAGGGAAGATGATGGAGAGTATCCTAAGGGATCACCTCTTGGATTTCCTCGAAGGAAACGCGCTCATCCGGGACTCTCTGCACGACTTCAGGAGGCGTCGTAATTGTCTCACCAACCTATTTGAATTCTACGATCGGCCGACAGAAGAGAGGGATGAGGGGAATCCAGTGGACATCGTCTATTTAGATTTCGCGAAAGCTTTCGATACCGTTCCTCTCAAGAGGTTTCGGGTTAAACTGGTGGTGCACGGGATCCAGGGTAGGACGAGCGAGTGGATCAGTAACTGGTTGACGGGAAGAGAGCAACGAGTAATGGTAAATGGTGAAGTGTCGACCGGGGTCGGCATCGCAAACGGTGTCCTTCAGGACGAGATCCTCCGACCAATTCTGTTTCTGGCTTATATGAATGATTTGGATCTCGGCATGTAGGGTATGATAAGTAAATTTGCCGACAATACCAAAAAAGGTTTCTCTATAAGGGGGGACGCGGGTAGGGTTCGTGCCGAGAGAGATTCGAGTCTTTTGGATGAGTGGAGCAAGACATGGCTCATGAGGTTCAATAAAAGTAAATATAAAGTTCTCCACGTCGGTCGACGAGGATAAATTGGGGGAGGCAAACGGAGAGAAAGATCTAGTTTCTGGCAACGAGGATCTCAAGTTTTCCTCGCACACACAAGCGACGGTAGTCAAATGCAACAGGATTCTAGGTTACATTCGTCGTTCGGTCGCAAGTAGGATATCGCGCATTATTCTTACGTTGTATGCGGCGCTGATGAGACCCCAGTTGGAATATTGCATCCAGTTTTGGAGGCCTGCAAAGAAGGATGAATTGTTGGCGCTCGAGGGAGTACGGAGAAGAGCTACAATTATAACGATAAAGGAGGTTAGAGGACTTCCGTAAGAGAAGCCTTTCGAAGTGCAGGGACTGTACTCGCACCAGAGAAGGCTAAGGAGGGGCGATCTCATCAGGGCTTTCAAGATAATTAAAGGAATAGATAATGTCGAGTGTGGTAGGTTCTTTCAGTACGATGGCAGCAAGAAAACGAGAGGTAATCGACTCAAGTTGCGTAAACTGCAGGTGCGGCTCAGGTTGGGACAGGACCTTTTTTACTTGTAGAGTGGAAAATGCATAGAATGCGTTAGACGACGACGTGATGGCTGCCCATTCCGTAACTATTTTAATGAGGAAACTAGATGATTTTATGGACAATCAAGAAGCGGTCAATGTCGACTTAAGGGACTAGGCAATAAGTTACTAGGATGAGCTTTAAAAAATAACCAGAAAACTTAAAAAACAAAAATTAGTTTTGAGAAGAGTAGGCCTACCCTAAACTACTGAACGCTCGACCTCGACACGTGGTGTCCCAATGGGTGTTATCGACTCTTAATACGACTAAACAACCATTAACCATGAACGATGAACCTTCTCTACGGAACTCCCCAACGTTAGGGCTAGGCCTAACCGACGGCCTGTCTTCGGTTTAGGCCCAGGTCGGTCTTTTTTCGTTCAAAAGAAACTCAATCCCCCACTTAGCGGGCCAATTAGGCCACTAAATAATAATCCCCAGTCTGCAAAACATCTCGTCGAGGACGTGTAACGTTAGACAGATTACAGGTCTATAATAAAAAATTATTAACCATTTCAGTGCAGATGAGGAACGTTAGGCCTCTCTAGAGTTCGTCGAGCCGTCTCCACGAGTTCTGTGGAGAAAATGCTTCAAGTAAGGGTTGAGTACATCGTGGGCGCCGTGCTGTTAATTTAGGGATGTCCGATTGATATATCTCCACATTCCACCAAATCGATCCGCCACTTCTAGCCATAATTTCATTCTCGGCTCATCTAATGAACTCGGCACATATTTATCTCATGCATTAAAAAAAAAAAAACAGAAGGTCCAGACACCGATACTAAGAACGAAGAAGTCATGAATCTGGCGTTCAGGAGCTCTCGGCGCGATATCCGGCCATGATATCCGGCAACATTGGAGGACGGGAACGGAGCCATCATGCTAAGCCCAAATTAACAACAGCTAATTTCATTTTTTTATGGATAAAAAGTCCAACAAAAAAGGCACTTTTCGTCACCGACAAGTAAATATCAAGACCAACCAAACGGTTTTCAAGAAGGAAATTCGGGGATCAAGGGAAAGGGGGGGGGGGGGTAAATTACGAGACGCATTCAATATTATTCTTCTGAAATATGACTGTCGAAAATTCCAGCTGCGTGTTTCTTTTAAATACTTTGGGACGTAAGTCGCTTGACCTCAAATACAAAGAGGTAAATGTTTTACGGGTACCAGTTAGTTGGGGATAATCTGAAATTGACTGGCTCTATTTTATCGGAAACGACCCGCGCTGCAAGACTTCATAAAGCGACCGCGTGGGATGAGCGCATCTTTGGGCCAGATCTGCGCTGAATGACGAACGATGGAAGATAAACACTGATGACGGACTGAGAAAGACTCGGTAAACAGACAGGTATTTCCACCTTCAATAGACCGTATTGATCCAGGCAACAGCAAAACCGTTTGACATAACAAGCCGAACACGAATAGGAAGGGCACCTTGAACGACGCAGACGAAAACGAGGATCGTCTGCGTTCCATGTTAACCATGCGGAGTCGAAGACGAATGCATTTCCACAGACTCCTTGCTAACCATAGAAGGCGGTAAGAATGGACTTTAGACGAAGGCGAAACTTCACCGAACAAGGAATACATTTTCTGACCTTAAAGGAAATTCCTCTAGTCTTACTTTTCTGTTCTCTCCTGAGTAAGTAAACGTCGGCGACTAAGCTAATAATATATATTGCGGCATGAAAGTAAACGGAAAAAATGCCTGAAATCTAATGACGAAAAAATAGCCCAAAACTGTTTCCTTGTAGAATCATAAGTTTAACGGTATATCAGCTACCGGTAACTTCCTATGGTGCCCTCACCTTCGTAAAAGATGGGAGAAAGAAGAATATATGTAGCAGGGGGGAATAAATGGAGGGACGGGAAAAGGAGGAGGAGAGAGGAGGAGAGGAGGGGAGGAAGAGAGAAGGGGAGGAGAGAGGATGAGGGAAGGAGTGACGAGGAGAGAGGAGGAAGGCAGGAGAGAGGAGGAGGGGAGGAGAAAGGAGGAGGGGAGGAGGGGAGGAGAGAGGAGTAGTGGTAGGATCGTTCTGGACCCTTAACTTCTTGAATCTTAGCGATAACACAGGGCAAAAGAAGATCGTCAGAATGATTCGCCAAGGCGTAATATCCAAATCCACATGACCCCAGCCTGCTCTTGTTTTATCTAACAGTTAAATATGTAATTGGTGAGATCCACGACTGAATGTCCTGGTTCGATGGTGTAATGGTAGCACATTTCGGTAGTTCCCTAAGTTGTGCTTAAATACGAACAGCCTGTATAATAAAAATCGTTATTACCCCATGGGGGATCAAAGGCCAACATACGGTATTATGAAGACACTGCAAAGTAATATTTATTTGTCTCCTACAGGGTGGCCACAAAGTCCCTTTGCATGAAATATTAATGTTCTTTTTTTGGACATGTCGATCAGCTAGGTGATAGAGACCTAGATTTGCGTGAAGCCGTCTGTAAGGCTATGTTACAACATTTCCTAACTCATCAGGCAAAGGGAAATGTTTTCTTCTCGAAAGATGGTGTAATTTATCTGAGCGATCGGGCCAGAAACGTTCATTTTTGGTGCCAAGAAAACCCCCACTACTTCAAGGAAATCGAGCAGCACCCACCCCATGCCATGATATGGCCCGCCATCTACACAGATCACTTGATTGGTCCATATTTTTTCGAATGAACTGTTAATCACATAGCATATCTCAAACTGTTGCAAACGTTCCACAATTGCGAGAGCGGGACCTCGAAACGACATGCATGACAAATGACTGAAAGATACTGAGTGACTCAAAACATCAGTCCGGAACTCAGGTGAAGTTAGGCCTCATAATTGCAACCAGATAAATGCCTATTTTCAAAGAGAGTTTCTGGATTCGATTTCCTTGGAAGGACTGGCATCTTGTATGGAGACCAACATTACTCTCACGTTCTCATAAAGTAGGCCTTCATGGCATGTTGTCACAAAGTTCTTCGAGAAAGGTGACAAAGACCCTAATGATGTTCCTATAGGAACATGCTATATATTCCTCACTCATGCCTTTAGACAGACATTTATCGATCAGGTTTTCAGATTCAGATCGTGAACGACACTCAGTGGAACTTGCTGCAAATGACAGCGAGACCAACTGAAGGGTCTCGAACTGGTTGCATTCGAGCAATCACGTGATCGTTGATACGATAGAACCTCCCCACGATGCTTGACATCACCAAAAGGAAGACCCCTATTGGTCGATGCATTCCCCTTCCTACCGTCTCTACCTCCATCTATGCGAATGAAGTCAGGACCACCCACTCAAGGTTACCCACCACTATATAAACCCTTGCACTCGACATCCATCGCAACAGTCTCGCTTCGATATCTTCTCATCCCACAGCCAAACCTCCGAGATCTTCCCAGTCTCCAGAAACAGTAAGTTCTCCCTTTCGCTTCTTTCTCTTTTGAGAGTTTAGTCGATGAGGACGGCAATGGATGTAGAACGGGTCATCTCATTCATGACGTCACCGTCATTGATAGATGCGTGATTCGTTTAAGTCGTCTTCCAGCAAGGAAAGCTAATTTGGATTTCTAGCCAAATATCCCCCAGGACAACAATTGACATGTCCTCTTCGTCATCAGAGGAGTAGGATGCAACCCGGACATCAGCTTTAATAGTTCAAAGGATTAACGTTAATGGTCTCGCGAGCAGATCGCTCGCGTGTTCGAGGTTTATAATGCCTCTGTCCTTAAAAAGACAATTTCTTTATTGTGAGAATTACTGACAGTTATTGGCAACTACCGACAATCCATTCGTTGCTAGATATCCTTCTAGCTAGCCACCTATCATTCTCGATTCTCCGTTCGAATCGGCATGCATCATTGGCAGAACCGAGCAGGTACTTAATGCATTTCCTTCTTTTTTTCAGGACATGAATTCCCGTGTCGCTCTTGAAGCACTGCTGGTCGCATTCGTGCTGGCATTGGCTCTTGGAACTGCCGAGGCCACGACGATCACGGTTAACTCAGTGGCAACTTGCACGAGTTATTGCAAGCGGTATCCAAGAACGTTCTGCTCTGGCGCCAACGCAGCATTGATGGCTGCAGGGTCTCCGATCGTTCTTTCTTGCCCGGGGCTGATGGCACTCACTGCCAACTTGGTGTGTCCCGCAGCCTGCTTGGTTTGGCCTCCTGGAGTTTCTCTTACATTTAATGTGTAACAAGAATATGGACTGACCGAAGAAGACCCTCATAGAGAAATAAAATACGGTTTACCGTGAAATCCACGAGACTATTTCCTTGTTGCGCGAACCGATCTCACACAAAGCCGTTCGCAATCGAGACTTCCGAAGAGACCGCCGCATTCGTTGGGAAAGACGTCGACGAGCCGGGAAATTAAGCGGCGACACTAAAATAGACAAAAAAATAAGTACTTGCGAACGCAATTTCGCAAGATTTCTTCGGGAAAATTTGCGAAATCGCCCTTTCTTCGACCGCCTTTTCCAGAGCGGCAACTCGTGCAGAAATATCGGCACGTCAGTGGGACCCGGCATCATCTCAGATGACAAAACTGAATCTTCGAAATCGGTTGGTCCTTTCGGTGAGTCCTCCGCGTGAGAGCTCCAAAGACGTGATTTCGCCACCATATCAACAATTTGATGTCATCTGAGATGATGCTACGCCCCACAAACGGTCCCAGATCACTTTCCTCACGTTCCCAAGAAGTATCGTCCATGCGTTTCCCCTTGCATAAGAAAAATGAAACGGCCGCTGCCGAATTTAAATGGACTTTTGCCGAAATCCGTCGGGAAAACCTATACTTCCAACTTCTCCCCAGCATCCATGATCGTCGTATCAGGCCCCTGAATCGAGCGATTCAGATCATTAAAATGAGAAGAAACGCCAGCCACATAAGCCAGGCCCTGGACAAAATCTGGATTCTTCTCAGTTACATACACCCTATGCCTCATCGACCTGCGATGCTTCACTCCTTCATAGGGAATTGCTGATCGGCAGGATCAGGAATTTCTTATAACTTATTAAACTAAATTTAGACTCAACTTCCGCCTTTCCAAGCGAAAAAAAGATAAGTGACAAGTTATATTAATGGTTATTAATAGTGATGAACATTTTTCTTCTCTGCATTTACATGTTAGTTATCGTGTCTTTAAAAAAAAAACATATTTTGGATAACATGATTTTCTCTTCCCAGCGCCATTATAAAAGACTCAAAGTACAAGAAATAAAAAAATCATATTGGATCAATCCTCACACGCTTTTTTTTATCGCCTTCTCACATAAAATGGAGAAGGGAGGCACTTGTTGACTTGAGGTTGTGTAAACCGCTCATTAGTACGATTGCACATAATTGGATATTATAAGAAAATACATATGAAAAGTGCATTTGCCGTCATTCTTCTTCCATTTTGTCCTCCTTTTCAAGCTAAATAATGCTACTGGATAGGCTTCAATTAGTACCGAGTATAAATAATATTTGTGATAAAGGAGGCGATGTTTGAGATGTGAGAAAGAAAGAGGATGACGTCAAAAATCAAAAGGTTCATGTCAAATTGATGGACGTTCATTACTACCGCAAAAAAATGATGAATATTATTCACGTAAAGGTGCTGGTGATGATCCGAACGCCGCATTAAGCACATGGTTCATTTATTCTCCCCCCACCTTGTGCTATCCTTCCTCCACATTTTCTCATTGGAAATGGGCACGACTAGGATGGTTACGAGGGAGTTCCGTTTCGCATGGGTCGTGAGACTCTGTGTCAAGAATGCGATTGGGTTCCGAAGGACTGTGTCCCGAGTTACTTCATGTGCGATCACGTGAATCCCGTGTCCGATTTACCATCTCAGAATTGGAAATTCCACGTGGATCAGAGACCGATCCCGAATATTTTTTGCGGGAATTGCCTACGTTGAAAGTGCTTATATTCGAGCTCTGCTTCGATATCTGGCGATCCGTCGCGAGGAAATTCCAATTCGCATGGGTCGTGAGACTCTGTCTGTGTCAGGAATGCGATTGGGTTCCGAAGGACTGGGACAGGGAAATAGTCAGACATCGGCCTTAATGATATTTCTGACCAAGCCAGACAGCCGCAATTGCCCCAGTACATTCTCATTATTTGTCGTAATTGGTCTAAATATGTTAGAGTACCTGGGTTGGCTCAATCTTCATACGTTTAACTTCATCTTGCAAGAAGGGTTATGGATGTACGAGTAGACTTAACGTCATCTATACGGCTCTCCAGCACAATTACACACAATTGGGAATAATGGGAAAATACATATGCAAGGGGCATTTACAGTAGTCCATATTTCACAATATCCGTCTTTTCACGCGAGTATATACTACTGAATTCACATCAATTTGTTCCAAGTGGAAGTTAGTGTTGGCAAGGAAGAAAAGGAGTCTGTGAGAAACAAGAAGAAACGATTGTGAGGGTGATGAAAGGACTCATGTCGACTCGATGGACGTTCGTTAGTCCTGCTTGAAGAATGGATAAACATTAATAACCATATCATTGTCACGGACATATGAACGCCCCATTAGGCATATCGTTCGATTCTTCTTCACCATTCCTGTGCAATCTTTCCTCCACATTTCCTCGTTGGAAATGGGCACGACGAGGATGGTCGGGAGGAAGTTCCTGTTCGCATGGGTCGTGAGACTCTGTCTGTGTCAGGAATGCGATTGGGTTCCGAAGGACTGGGACAGGGAAATAGTCAGACATCGGCCTTAATGATATTTCTGACCAAGCCAGACAGCCGCAATTGCCCCAGTACATTCTCATTATTTGTCGTAATTGGTCTAAATATGTTAGAGTACCTGGGTTGGCTCAATCTTCATACGTTTAACTTCATCTTGCAAGAAGGGTTATGGATGTACGAGTAGACTTAACGTCATCTATACGGCTCTCCAGCACAATTACACACAATTGGGAATAATGGGAAAATACATATGCAAGGGGCATTTACAGTAGTCCATATTTCACAATATCCGTCTTTTCACGCGAGTATATACTACTGAATTCACATCAATTTGTTCCAAGTGGAAGTTAGTGTTGGCAAGGAAGAAAAGGAGTCTGTGAGAAACAAGAAGAAACGATTGTGAGGGTGATGAAAGGACTCATGTCGACTCGATGGACGTTCGTTAGTCCTGCTTGAAGAATGGATAAACATTAATAACCATATCATTGTCACGGACATATGAACGCCCCATTAGGCATATCGTTCGATTCTTCTTCACCATTCCTGTGCAATCTTTCCTCCACATTTCCTCGTTGGAAATGGGCACGACGAGGATGGTCGCGAGGAAGTTCCTGTTCGCATGGGTCGTGAGACTCTGTCTGTGTCAGGAATGCGATTGGGTTCCGAGGGACTGTGTCCCGAGTTACTTCGTGTACGATCACGAGAATCCAGTGTCCGATTGTGTGTATCAGATTTACGATCTCGAAGTGGGGAATTCATCGTGGATCGCTGACTGATGCGAATATTTTATGCGGGGGTTGCCTGCCTGGAAAGTGTTAATATCGGCCCTCTGCTTCAAAATCTCCTCTCTCCGTCTGATTATCTCATTTTCAACCTCACCACTGAGAACGAATGGGAACAGGTTGAAGAAAAATTATTGGACTTAGACCTAGACGAACTCTCGAAGTCGCGAATTTACGCCACCTACAGCAATCGAGCTCTCCGATGCCAAGGAAAACCAAATTATACTTTCTGCGAGACTGTGAAATCAATGGAATTGTGGGATCACCTCTTTCACGACGAAGTGAGAGACTTTGGAGGCCAAGAGTTCACGGACGCCGTCCTCGCGTATGAACCCTACATCAACTACGACTGGAGCAAGTATAACGGATCAGATACGACCATAAAACTCGCTCGAACAGGGATTGAGACTCAAATTTTGTCAATTGTGTCAGAGAAACTCAACTTCACGTATCAGTTGATAGAAAGCCCAGAGCAAATATGGGGACTTCAATGGGAGGAGGATGGAAAAGCAATCGGCCTCATCGCGACAGTTCTCGATGGCCGTGCTGATGTTGCCATGTCGGGCCTTTTCCAAACACAGGAGTCCGAACAATATGTTGATTTTTCTCGGCCTATTGGAATCGATTGCGTTGGTATTATGACCGGACCAACCCCCACCGTACCTTTATGGATGTCCGTTCTCAAACCCTTCGAAGTTCAGGTGTGGGGTTCGCTTTTTATATGCTGCATTGTGACGGGCGTCGTGAAGCATGTTCTTAATAACACTTGGCTCCGATTTCGCGGATGGCAACACCGAACGAGCTTCGTTCGTTCCATTATCGATTCTTTCTTGCCTCTTTTGTCAGTGAACAACGACCCAGATCTTCACGGAGAAGGTTCACGATTGTTCTGGAGTTTCTTCAATATGTTCGCCATCGTCATGACCACTGCATACGTATCCAGCCTGGTTTCGTTTTTTAGCTCACCTCCACTCCAGAAACCCATCGACTCGGTCCAAGACTTGTTAGCCAGTGGATTTTCATACGGAAAGGTCTTTTGGGGAGAAAACATCGACGACATCATTCGGAACTCCGACGATCCCCTGTATCGAGAACTAGAGCGGAGGATGATCTGGATAAATGGGACTGGGGACTGGCTCACGGAAACGCTTCCTCCTATCGAACAAGAATTCACGAGCAGGAGCTTTCGATAAGCTTTCATCGAACGACTAGTTGACCTCAATTATTTTAGAGTCCTATTGGGACGAGACAAATTTCGGATCGCCAAAGAAAAGTTTCTTTGCTTCAACGTGCCGAAGCAGATAGGCTTTTCTTCGCACAACTCTTATAGGCACCTAGCGGATAACGACGCTTATCTTGTCCGACCCGAGATAGTTTTCTACACCTTACTGCGGTACTAGAGCAGAAAGCCCCGGTTGATAGACTTTTCATCCAGAGACGACCCTCCTCCTGATTCGGCCAAAATCTTGACTTTGAAGATGTTGCAAGGTGCTTTTCTTGCATGGTTCATTGGGATAGGCTTGGCTCTCGTTGCCTTCCTCTTGGAACTCGTGCATTTCAGGCGCAAGAAGAACGGCGTCATGATTCATTCCTTCCTTTTTCCTGGACCTCCATCAATCCATTGAAATCCGTGGCGATTCTTTCACGTTCCTCGCGTGTCACCCCTATCTTTTAATAGCGTTTAGACAAGCCCCAGTCAAGTATTGCTTGACAACGTATCTTCATACGTTTAACTTCATCTTGCAAGAAGGGTTATGGATGTACGAGTAGACTTAACGTCATCTATACGGCTCTCCAGCACAATTACACACAATTGGTAATAATGGGAAAATACATATGCAAGGAGCATTTACAGTAGTCCATATTGCACAATATCCGTCTTTTCAAGCGAGTAAATACTACTGAATTCACATCAATTTGTTCCAAGTGGAAGTTAGTGCTGGCAAGGAAGAAAACGAGTCTGTGAGAAACAAGAAGAAACGATTGTGAGGGTGATGAAAGGACTCATGTCGACTCGATGGACGTTCATTAGTCCTGCTTGCATAATGGATAAACATTAATAACCATATCATTATCACGGAGATATGAACGCCCCATTAGGTGTATCGTTCGATTGTTCTTCACCAATCCTGGGCAATCTTTCCTCCATATTTCCTCGTTGGAAATGCCAACATAGACTTTTCATCCAGAGACGACCCTCCTCCTGATTCGGCCAAAATCTTGACTCTGAAGATGTTGCAAGGCGCTTTTCTTACATGGTTCATTAGGATAGGCTTGGCTCTCGTCGCCTTCCTTTTGGAACTCGCGCATTTCAGGTGCAAGAAGAACGACGTCATGATTCATTCCTTCCCTTTTCCTGAGCCTCCATCAATCCATTGAAGTCCCTGGTGTTTGACATTCCTCGCGTGTTACCCCTATCTTTAAATATAGTTTGGACAAGCCCCAGTCAAGTATTGATCGGCTTCGTCTATCCGAAAAGAAGCGTGTTGAGAATATCCGTGGATCGCCTATTGCTGCGAATAGAACAGGCTGGGCTCTATCAAAAGATGTGGAATGACGCCATGATCTCGTCTTTCGGGGCCAACGTAGACTTTTCATCCAGAGACGACCCTCCTCCTGATTCGGCCAAAATCTTGACTCTGAAGATGTTGCAAGGCGCTTTTCTTACATGGTTCATTGGGATAGGCTTGGCTCTCGTCGCCTTCCTTTTGGAACTCGCGCATTTCAGGCGCAAGAAGAACGGGCAGTACTAAGTAAGGAAGGGAAAAGGACTCGGAGGTAGTTAGGTAACTTCAGGGACCACAAACTGTAAGGAGCGCACAATGGGGATAGAAATTTATATCAAACCTGTTCGGGGTCAGTTCATAACTTTGACAACCCCTTCGTGCCCTCTGTGGAGTATGGGGAGGAAAGTAAGATGCCGTTGTTTGGAGCATTTGCCAACGGATCATTCATTATCAGCTCGTTCAAAACAGGTATATTTACGAAGGCAATTCGCTTGGAAACAATGGGACCATATCCTGGAGATGCGTTGAGGTCAAGTCGGGATGCAAGAGAAGAGCGATTCAAGACAGCGAGGGAATCAGAGAAGGCCGGAAAAAGCACGATCATCCAGTTCGTCCTACGCAATTTGGAGTCAAACGCGTGCTTCACGAAATCAAAGAGCGCGCGGCCACTCAAGTGGAAGTGGTGAAGCCATCGTCGCAACTTGTGTTAGGGAGACATCAACAGCAGTTCAAGGTCAGCTTCCTTCCATCTCTGCGATGAAGAAGCAAGCCCAACGCAATCGGAGAGGAGTGTCTGGTCAACCTGCAGCGCCAACGTCTATCACCGACTTCCATCTGGTGGAACCGTATACGTTGACCTGCAATGGTGAGCAATTTCTCCTAGAAGACACCGGCGCCAACAACGATCGGATCTCGATCTTCGTCAGTCAAAAGAATTTGAAAATTCTCGCCGAATCCGACCACTGGATGGCTGATGGGACATTCAAAACTGCTCCCCCCCCCACTTCATTCAACTCTGTGCCATTCACGCGAACAAATTTAAGACGTCTTTCTCCCTGATTTTCGCTCTGCTTCTAAACAAGTCGAAAGAGACATACATGAAGACCCTATGAAAAACGAGAAATCCACACGAGAAAAAGCCAGGGATGTATCCGAAGTCGATACTGACTGACTTGACTATGACTCTAAACCATTTGGTCAAGTCCCCAAGCAGCATGTTTATGTAAATATTGCTTTAAAGTAATAGAAAATATTCGTCCATTTTATATTTTTTACGCGAACCATCAGATATAAAGATATGGTCAACGAGTTTGCAAAAAGGTTACCTCTGTGCTGCGCAAACGGTGACACGAAATTTATCAAAATTTCACGTAAAATTGACATTCCCGTTTACATCTCAAACAGCATGTTTACATTAATATTATGTAACATTTATGTTAATCTTCACTAGTACTCAAAATAACCTAATACTCCCCCCTTCCGCACCCAACACAGAACCATGGTCCCGAGTAGGAACAGAAATCTTCGACCCTGAGAGATGGTACTTCCTTTCTCTACCTTACCAGAAGTACGTCAAAACGTAAGTTGAGAAGGTATAAGGGTGCGTGACGACATTAGGTTTTGTATTGAAGTTGTAAACTACTAAGGGACTCAGTTATATTGTAATAAAAATATATAACAATTCCATATTTCCACATATATTTGTATCAATTGCAAAATGAAAAGTGGAAAGATGGAAGGAAACCTCATACTATATCAGGAAAGCAGGTACTTAATAACATATGTAGTGTGCAGCGAACATGGGTTCCATCAATAGAAGACTCTTGATACTGCAACTACGGGAAAGTCAGCTAAAGTTTCATGTGGATAGTGTGGTGTGGATTTTGCATTAACTTGATATAATGTACTTCACGTTAGATGAAGTCATGTCTAGTTAATGTAGAATACGAGGGTCGTGCCGAAAGTGATAAGCTCTAATTTATTATAGGAGAAGCACTATTCAGACAAGCCTGAGATTTTATTCATACAAAACGCAATGTTCCAGCTACTGATGGACATCTGGAATTTCATTGTTTATGCCCAGGTGACAGCACAGTAGCCAATGAAAATGCAACCGAATATGGATGGTGTTTTAAAGCAAAAACCTCTGATGAAGTCCGTCACAAAATGTAACCCCTGAAGCAGAATTTGTATGGTGAGTCTGGCAACAGTTATGAAAATCTGAAACGGAGGGTTCTGCATTTCAAGAGTGGAAACAGTTGCATCGAAAACAACCCACGTTCAGGCAGGCTATCCAGCGCTGTGACACATGACAGCAAAACAAGTGTTACACGACGCCCTTCCTCCCTAACCGTACGTGACCGATCATTTATCCGGTATCATTAAGTCAGCGATCATTTCGGATCAGTTCATCCACATGAGTTTTGCTGGCAGGTGTCAGCTCTGGATGGCCTACTTGAATGTGGATTGTTTTCATTGCCACTGTTTCTACTCTTGAAATGCAGAACCCACCGCTTCACTCTTGCATAACTGTTGCTAGACTCACCATACCAGACACACATTCTGCATGTTGTTGTTTGGCTTCAATTGACTCGAAGGACTCGAATATTAAGTGTTATACAGTACTTTCATCCCTTGTTCCATGCCTTATCTATGAATAAAATTGGTTTTCATATTAATCCGATCTACCCTGAGAAATACTTCAAGTACTGGAGGCAATGACTTTTGCACCTTAGGGTATATCCTCAGACCCATTAACCACTATTGTGGAAGTTAGGATTTTCATATACGAGGGTGGTTCAACACTTAACTACTCTCTTCATTCCAGAAAATCCATGGTACATCTGAACTCAATCGAAGTACGCCTCCTTCTCGAGGTATTCCTCTCTTACACTAACGTACTTGTCACGTCGCTTTGACATCGCCTGAGCGTGAGAGGCATTTGAACCCTTCACTGATAGCCAATCTTCATTGGGCCAAGCATGGCCACTCATCGGCTAAGTGCTTGGACCACCCTTTGTTGCCAACGGTGGGTCAATCCCGTAATGTCTCATCGGCCAGCAGATAACCAAAGCCCAGTAGCACCAGATATTGGATCATTGCTGGACCGACATTGGGTACGTTGGCTACATCTTGGGCAATATTGCCAACATTGGGTGAATGTTGTGGAAGCAATGAAATTCCGATATTGCTATATCATTATTCATTCAATATTGGACCGATGCGGTGATCCAACGTGCCCGACCGCACTTGAAGTTATCCTTCAGGCCACTAGATGGAGGAATAGGTCTCGCTTTTCTCACAGGACACAGAAGTACCTTTCCTTTTTTCCTGTAATCGTCCTTCACAGGAGTGTTAAGTACCTCGTTATATGTCTCGCCTAATTTCATCATAGCAATCAATAAAGTCAGACAATTCATAATTTGTTATTCGCATATTCAAGACAGAATCATGAAGTCCAGTAAATAATCAAGCTCATATTCCCTATGAGAGACCCTACGAACACGGTCGTAACGGTCGATCTTAACGACAAGGATGGCGTCCTACCTGGAAGACAAACGCCTTCTGAATCCAGCTCAAGCTGGGTTTCGCCGAGGAAGGTCAACTGCAGAACAGCTAACCCATGTATCACAGTACATTGAATCAACATGGATTGGATGTGGATTGAGTGTGCGAAGGTTGAAGGTTGAAGGTGATCATTGTTTCAATGTTGATACAATGTCGTCGCATCACATTGTGGATTCCAATTGCGGAATGTTCGGATTATTTTTATTTGATGTGGCTTAATTGTTAACCCCTCTTAAAAAGATAAAGAGTGGAATCTCGACAAATAGGTTTTCGGAGTACCATCAACACAACATAGTTTCAATGTGGAAAAAATGAGCCTTCACAACTATTGAGTTGCATGCCGTTTATTTTAAAGTATTCGAATAATGATTTTTTTTTAATTCGGAAACAAATACATAAACCATTTCCAATTATCCTACGGTCATCGCGGAGACGTCTTGCATCCTCTTATGGACGTTATGCTACTAGGGTAGTTTAGTCTAGGCGCGTTCATAATGAAGTCTTGTTCATAATGTTCATAATAAAGTCAGTCTTGGTCGAGCGTTCGTAGCGTGAGGACGTGTTGGA
>CAJPEV010003476.1:0-30568 GCA_905338385.1 Darwinula stevensoni | reverse complement strand
ACAAATTTCAAAAGGAGATGTTTTGAACTAATTTTTTTTTGCATCAATTAAACTGTTGAACATAGAAAGCTGGAGCTTTGCATGAATGAGACAAGGAGTTAAATGAAAATTTTTAAGTCTCGATACATCCCCTGGGGGAATTTTTTCGAGGTGCGATGTTTTTAAAAAAAAATTGTCATGGCGAATTGGACAGAAATTGAAAAGTGAAACTTGGCACACGTATGAGTGACGATATTACTGAGCTGAGGGTGCATTCAGCTTTCATGGTGCATCCCCTCCGGGCATAGCGTTATGGTTGGTCGGCTTTTCCAAACATGTTTTTTCACCAGCAAAAAGGGGAAACGTATAATATTGAAATGTTGTAGGCATGTAGTTCAATGAGGATGGATTTCGAAAAAAAAAGATACTTTTCCGTTAAAACGGCTCAGGGCACATATTTTGCAAAAGGCGTATTTTCACGAATTTTCTGATCCAGCAAAACAGAGGGCGCATGAAAGATAAAAAACTTGGGAAATAAGTACCTGATGGATAGCTACGTAAAGAAAAAATTCTACATTTCTAATATATACAGACGATCATGACTGACGGCCTGACGCTAATTCAAAAAGGGGAAACGTGTGAGGTTGAAACTGGGTGGCATGGAGTTCCCTGAGTCTACATTTCAGAAGAAAAAAAAATTTCCTCTAAAACCCATCAGGGCTCTGTTTTTTATGTCCCATTTTCCTGAATTTTTTTTTTTTGCTCCAACGAAACAGCGACAGAAAATTTAAACTTCCCTCAGAAGTACCTGTTTAATGGCTGAGTACAGGAAAAATCATACTTTTAAAAAATGTTTCCTTCGCGTAGATTATTGGAGGGAAGTATTTCAAAATGTATTCTCCACCCTTTCAAAAAGGGACGCAAGAAAAGATTTCAAGTTAGGCACACATTGAATCAAAGAAGTAAAGAGTTTGATAAAAACCAAGACTTTTGACCCCATATGTCACGTATTTCAATGGGGACGTACTTCAAATACGTGTTTCCCATTTCGCAAAAAAAAAGAATGAATTAAGCACTATCCAAGGTAATGGAGCGCCGAAGGCGCGGCCATACTCGCTAGTATCTGATACCTCTGACACCTCCCTCTCTGGAAGGGAGATAAGAGGAGCCAAAGGGAGGTAAAAGGCTTGGTGGAGGGGTTGCATCCACCATTCATCCACCTTCCATCGACGTCGGCAGCTGGATCGAAACCCGCCTCCTCTGTCCTCGCGGTTCTTCTTTGAGTTCGGGAGAACAAAGCAGGTACAAGCGGGGGAATCGAAATTGTGCCAGCTCGATCCCATCCGATCGAAACGGAAAGTTCTTTTAGCAGGTCTCCCGCGATGAATGTTTCCGTACTTCTCTGTCTGCTCGCGCTGGCAGGTGAGCACGCGACGTCATCGTCCAGGCATGCCGGAACTCTTGTTGACGTCTCTCTCCCACGCAGGGTGTTGCTGCGCCTTGGTCTGCTACGACTGCAAAGACAAGGACGAATGCAACAAAGAGAAGAACGAATGGAGGTACAAGACCTGCCCCGAGACACCCACCCCGCAGAACAAGACGACGTACTGCTACACCGTCTGGAGAGTCGAGAGTGAGTGTCCCTTCCCCGCAGTCCATCTCCTTTCGTCGCAGATTCGTCGCGTCCGAGAACTGCTCGCGTCGGCGCGAAGGATTCCGAGGAAATCGTAGACGGCGAATCTCACGTGGTTCCCCGGAATCACCTCATTGATCTCCAATTCCACGTACACAGAAAAGGAATGGCGGTTATATAAACTTCGCGAAATATCACCAGAGATTACAGAACCAATTGGAAACGGACTGGATCCGACTTTAGGTAAGCCACAGGGAGAGCAACCGGTCCGCGATTTACATTCGGTTATCATTTTTGAGCACTCAGGGTCCAACGGGAACAATCGATGGATGAATCGCGATCGAGTCTTTCAAGAAATGTATCCGGTAGCACAGTTCCATTCCTTTCGCATCCGGCTCGCGAACACGACGATAAACGGATTTCGGTATTTCTTGAATCGGAATGGCCCGGCGATGAGCTGTCGACCCCGTCTTTTGAGCCGAGGTGGGACTCGATAATATCGTTGCGCGACGAGCGGTTCGTGAGTCCGATTGGGGGAATATTTCATAGATTCCTGGAATTCCGCCTCCTCCATGCATCTGAGAGAAATTCGCCTTTCTTCCCCGACAGAGAACATCCGAAAGGCTGGTTGCCACTACTTCTACCAGGAAGGGTGCGTCGGCCCGGGCGAGGTCCCTGAGCTCATCGTCCAAGCCGATGACGACATCTGCTTCTGCGGCACGAACCTGTGCAATGCGGCTGCGGGTTGCGGCGCTGCGATCGTCCTCGTTTTCCTCTCTGCCGTTTCGTCTCTTCTGAGTCATCAATAAACGCCCCTCTGAGCGCCGATCTTTTCCTTCTTTCCTCCCTTCCAGAGCGTCATCGCAGAGGAGCCATTGCTCTCGTCCAAATCGAAGGGACGCGATGAAAGTGACCTTTCCCCCTCGGGGTTTTCCTGAAATATACCCTGATTGTAACGTCTATTGATGAGCTCATCATTAAATTTAATTTCTTTAAGTCAAATGGTTTTTCAAGGAGAACGACTTAAATATTGCCAAAAAGTACTGATCCATTTCCAATCCTGCGATGGCCCAAAAAAAACTCCAATTAATATGAATTCCTGTTATCTTCAAGCTCTATTGAAGACCTTTCGAATGATGTGTGTTTCATACATTTTAATAGTAAACCGAGGTCGATCGCCGAAGAGGACTATCGACCTGAACTACGGGTGGAATGGCAAGTGTGATCTCTGCTGGAACTTTCGTTCTCTTTTGGGTGAAAAATAATGACGGAGACTGCGAGAGAAGTTAGATTTCTCGACTGGGCTGCATGAAGACAATTTGAAAAGAAAAACGAAACGAGAGGGGGAAAGTAAGGGAGACGAAGCCCTCCGAAATGCTTATTTCGGGATTTGCATGATTGCAGAAAAAATGCGGGGAACGATCGTCTTGTGCGAAGAGCTTCGATTTTGCTGATTTTAAAATGCTGTCTAATTTTAGTTTTGATAGAAATCGAGTAAACGAAATTCTCTGATTTCTGTTCAATATAGGAGAAACCCACAAATGAGTGTCATTATAAAATGGAGTGTCACCACTATAATAAATCTTCTACCATTTCTAATTTACGAAAGTAAGATGTTTTCCGTGTTTTGGGTTTTTTGCCAAAATGAAATAAATTGGCAAAAAGGGAAAAAAACTGCAACAGTATCAGTTGTAAAACCTAAGACGAAGACATGAGTTGAAAATATCTAGCAACTCTATATGACCTATTTTTCTTTAGGCACAAAATACAATAATGAAAGAGGTTCATGGCGAAATGAGGATGGAAAATGTTTTTTAAAAAATGCAAGCTGTTGCAGTCCCAAACTATCGCAGGCGCATGATGAAATGCATAAAAGATTCTCAACGCTCAGATGGGAATATCAGATGAAGAACGCATTTGTCTGGGAGTCATGCATACACGCACAGCATTTTGCTCTGATTAGGGTCAAGGCAACTTTCGCCTTAGTTTGAGATCGAGAGGATTGCATCAGCAAATAATATGTATAAAACAAACCCTTAACTGACTTGAGTTCGTCTGAAAGGTGAACATTAATGGAATTCATCGACTCGGCATTTGATCGAGTTAAGACCGAGAGGACTAAAAAACCACGATGAGAACGAAACTTGATGGATTCGGCCAATGTGTTCTGTGACGATTTCATTGACAGGTGTGCAACCTCGAACAGCATTCGTGGACCTCCATGTTTTCAAGTGTTCATGGCTTTTATGAATATTTGTAGGGCAAAAAGATAAAAGCGGTCTGATTTTGACTCCCGAAAACGCTGGTAGACTGAGTTCTCCCTGTCAAGGCGATGGAAATTTTTCTCCCTCCCGATTTCTCCCTTGAGGTCATGAGGTCATTCGCATTAATCATGTGTCAGGCAAAGATGAAGACAATGGTCCCACATTGCCCTTATTTAACTTCCAATTATTGAATATTTCCTTTGACATAAGGATCGGGCTGGGGAGAAAATAGTGATCAGTCATGCTACTCTCCCTCAGAGACTGAACTCCTTTCGCCCTTGCATTTGTCTTCAAGTCTATGAATGACAAATATTCTTCTTCGGAAGCACTTCCTCTTAGTCCAGAACTTTTAATTTGGTATTTCTGAAACTTGAGGAAACTTAAATGACGATAATAATTCACCAGATACGTTCTTTTCTTGTAATTTTCGTAAGTAAAAAGGTGGTCTCCGCTTGCTGTATCCTCGATTATTTATACAAATTTAGTCATCAGATTTTCCATTCTTCATAGCAATAAAAAATCGGAACTTACGTAATTTAGTTCCTTTATGATACATTCACTTGTCGATGGATTTAGACACATTATGGAACTATTGAATCTGATCATGACGGGTTTTTCTGCAACGATGGTAGGTAAAGCATTGGTGTGAGAATACTTATCCACCATTCGTCCAGAACAGATTCCTAGTTTTGAATTATATTCAACTAAAATTAACAAATAATAGCAAAAAAGCTTGCAACAACGCCGTAACTCGATGGATCTTCCAAAGAGTATTTATAGGTCTCGAGATATGACATTTTATTTTACTGCCCTGGTGGGGAGGAGAAACTATGCAAATAGCCCCTGAATAGAAGCGTATCAGAAGAGGATGTTTCCAGGAACACCCCTTATCACACGTAATGAGAGGCGTTGCTGGAAAATGAGGTTGTAAGACCTAAAGCTTTTATGACCTTCGCATGTGACTATTCTTCGAATAGATAATGCGAATAGCTGGAAGTTGAGTAATAAAAAAAATAATTCCGTCTGACACGACTTTGCTTCTACCCTGATCCAGATGATCCAGTGGGACGAGGGGGAGAGATCCTACCACACCTTGATTCTCTTTCGGGGAAATGCTCAAATCGGAATAAGTGAATGAGCATTCATTGTTGTGTTTTGAAGGAAGATACCTCGCCCAGGACTTCTTCACAGATGCCCCATGCAGGGTTTCCTACTTTCGATTCCACTTGGATATCAGTTGTGCGTGACTCCCTGTGCGTGACGCAGTCCCTCACTCTTGATGACTCTTGCTGCTGAAGAGAAAAATTAATAAACGAGAGTTGGGATCATCTGGATCAGGGCAGAGGCAAAGTCGTGTCGGACGGAATTATTTTTTTACTCGACTGCCAGCTATTCGCATTAGGGTGATTCCAACGTGACTAACATAACAATCTGTCGCAGAGTACATGTATATCAATTAAATTTTCTCCGCCAGTTTTCATCCCTCTATAGAAATAATTTTTCTTCATGGAGAATCCATCTTGCACATGCTGTTCAGCATTTTAGCACGCATAAACAATACAAATTTCTGCCTGTGGAGTTGCTTGAAGCATGTGTGACTAACATAACCATAAAAGGCTCCGTCAATGTTCGAAGATCTCGAAATACCAATCCATGAACGTGCCACCAGGATAAATTATTCGAGTACTGACTCATATTTATTACGGTATACTTAGCAGGAACGTGTTGCATACAGCATTCTCTTTCCTCTCTCTCATTTTTCTTCTCCCGTTGTTAGATGTTCCCCTGTGCCTTGCAAGAAAGGCTCTATCCTTCCTCTATATTAGCGTCCGAAAAAAAATTTGCTACGTAATTTAGGGCTCGCACACCTAACAGGATTAGCAACGACGTTATATCTGCCTTTTGCTGTCATGTCATCGTGCGAAAATTATTAGAGCATACAAATTAATAATAAATTAGCGCAACCTTTCTGTGCTGTGCACGTGCCACATCAGGGAAATTTCTAATTAGGTTTCTCAATGTAAAGTTCAGCTTTTCCGAGTTAAAAATTGTCTGATTCCCTGTGTATGTCCCACCGTCTCCAAAAACATGAAAGAAATCTTAAGGTTCATGCGGCATCAATGGGACTGGGTGATTTTAAAATTCTCCAAGAGGGTGCAACGCAACATAGAGTTACGCCCTCTTTGACCCTCTTGTAACGAACTGTCAGTGACAACTGACACTTGATCACTTGTAGTCATGTGTTTTGTCAATTGTGATGAAGCGGTGATCAAATCCGGCATAGGCCACACGAGCACATCGGAATCGCCTGCGGGAATTCCTGCTGCGTCATACAATCTTCTTGGTACAATCTTCGTGTTTTTCAGAGCCGGTATGACATGCATAGTGTTATCAACTCGTATTTTACCAAGGGAAATCAGAAATTTTACATATGGCATGGAGAAAACCTATATAGGCATACTTCTGACGCGGCATGTGCACAGCGCTCAAAGGTTGGCGAGTACACGCTAATAATTTTCAGGCAGTGATTTACTTGTTCAACAAAAGTCTGGTATAATGCCATCACAACTCCTACCATGCGGGCGAGCCCTATATATACGTAACGTTTAAATTTGATCGCTAATTGCTATTTATATTTTCTCGGTTTCTCGGCGCTCACTTTCCCTTTCCCTCCGACTGTTTTCTTTGCTGTGATTTACTTTGACTTACCAGGATAGAATGGAGATACTTTCTCACAGTACCTTTACCTGATGATGGGCATGCTAAGAACTAGAGAGGTTTATTGACTGGTTATGTTCGTCACATTATCATGTTATGTTAGTCGCAAAATAAAATGTTATGTTAGTCAAGCCCTTTCCGAGCCTAGACAGCGTCCTATCAAGAAGGCGAAATATCCATGAGAAGGAGTAGGACCTGGGGTAAGAGAAGATGTTCAGTTTGTGGACATATCCCCATCAGTGACGGCATAAATGCGATGTTACTTATTTTGTGTGACCAACATAACATATTGCCAATATTCTACCTAAGGCCTGGCCTATTCAAATACATGAGAGAAAGATGCATGAGACTGTGCCTAATTATATCTGAACATGATTTAACATGATATATATGTTACATCCATTTACAGCAGGTAGTTCGGTTGTAATACGCAAAAACTAGCCCTGTAAAAGCAAAAATTTGAATAAAATAAGCAGTTCTGGGAGGGTGACCCTTTAGACCATCAGCATTTTCTGGGGAGAGACCATTTTAACATTCTGGTCGTTCTATCGTGTCCCGCTGCTATCTTTCAGTGTATTGTCATAGTTTGTCATATTTAGACTGCTTTTATCTTGGCCTCAGGGTTGATCTTGGCGTTGAATTGCCTATTATCTATTCGAAGAATAGTCACATGCGAAGGTCATAAAAGCTTTAGGTCTTACAACCTCTTTTTCCAGGAATGCCTCTCATACGTGTAATAAGGGGTGTTCCTGGAAACATCCTCTTCTGATATACTTCTATTCAGAGGCTATTTGCATAGTTTCTCCTCCCCACTAGGGTAGTAAATAAAATGTCATATCTCGAGACCTATAAATACTCTTTGGAAGATCCACCGAGTTACAGCGCTGTTGACAGCTTTCCCTGACTGGAACGTCAGTGCAGCATCCTTGATTCTGTCAGCAATGGTCCATACTGGTGTGAGCATCGGATCGGATGGATCAATGGAAGATCGCGTGGGCCTGCGGCAAAGCATGGGTTTGTTCACCTGATGTCGCTCCAAAGGAGATAAACGAAACTTTCCAAACCAAGTCATCCCAAAGTCGTCGCTTGCAGGAAGACGTTCAGCATCAGCGGGAAAGAGCGGACATCAGGATAATTAAGCCTGCTGTATTCGCGGTACTGTATCGAACGATCCAGGAAAACACGCGTCGGGTCACACCCTCACAACTCCAGATGTTCAGAGAGAAACTGGCTGGCGAATTAGCGAAAGAGTTAGATAATACGTCAAGCAGCAGCAGAGCAGCGCTCTCTCTGGTCAAAACATTCCGCAGAAGGAAGGTGACGCATCACCAAGGCATTTTAGATTTCATGGCATCAACTTTTAGAAAGAAAGCTTCTTTGAAAGAAAGAAAGAATGATTCTTCATCGTCTAGTGAGAGTGATTCTTCATCGCCTAGTGAGAGTGATTCTGAATTCAGTGACGAGCAGAATTATGATTGATCACATCCAGGTGGCATTTATGTTCAAAAATGCAAAAAGAATAAAAAATATTCTTTCACTGGAATCATGCTATGTTTTATCTATGTATCAACGTATTATGTATGCTTTGATTTCTGTGGATTTCTTGATCTTGCAACAATGATCACCCTGGTTAACATAGTACTGTCAGTGGAATCCCTCAATAAATGAGACGTGGAAAAGAAAGTATATTTGGCACAAATGTCCTTTACGGACCTGCAGAGACACACGGTTGGGGGGGAGTTTGACCAGCTTTCGTTTCTCACAGCACCGATGGGTCGTTCTTACCTGTTGGTTGGAGCAGCGAAATTCGACTGCGCGATGAGTCATCGCAGGAACCAAGCCGGCCGGCATTTTACGGCTCCTTTCACGCATCTCGATGCAGAGTCAAAGCGAGATCAATTGATGAGAACGTTCAGGCAGAGTCGATCTTCGATAAGATGGTAATTTTTCTTGCATTCGAAAAAAAAAATTAAATTGCGATCACTCTCCCCAGTCTTCCCAGTGATTACTACAATATCATATGTATTTGTTACCTTCAGTACCGAATGAAATTATACCAAGGCTTACGGGGTAGCCTTAAAGTAACACCATATTTTCATTCCATGATAACCTCAGTCCAAATATAGATAATAAAAAATGTTCCATGCAATTCAAAACATAATTCTAGGTCATTATATTTCACGTCCTGCATTTTCCACGCGTTTTCTCAAAGGAAACGACACATTCCCAACCGAGCACGAATGAAATTCCCACGAGACGTTAGGAACAATTCCCACGAATTTTCCTGCTGTTGTTCCGAATAAGGAACGCTTGTTCCATATACGTACTCTCTCTTTTGAACCATTCCCATAAGACAGTGTCACGAGGGTTTAGGATTCGTTGGTCTTCGCCAACATTCACCTTCGAGAAATACGCAGGTCCAGGTCATTCTTGGTCCAACCATCACGCGGGTAACTAACTTATGATGATCGGGCACTTCGGTTATCCTTCCCCTTTCAGTGTTCTTAGATGAGCATGACAGCCTCTGCACTCTTCCACGTTCCTGAAATGCTTCTTTTTACCGTTGCTATGGGGACGTACTGTACACGCGCGTAACCAGCGCATGGATCTGAAATTCCCTAAGGTGTAAATAATGTCCTTAGACTTGAAGTACTGCACTATTTTCAGGTCGTTAGGATGCGAAATTTGGAAAAATAAAATTGATATTTGATCGATCCAACGTCACAGCAGCTCAAAATATTTTAATTTGTATCAATCAATTTCAAATCACGCGAGGATACCTCACAAGCCTACTTTTCCCTCCATCCGTTGATTTAAGGGATGACATAATAATTTTATGTGACATGATTCCGAAGAAAAAGACATTAATATGACACACATGTAAGTTCAAATTGAAACGCATCAGTAACAGAAAGATATGTTCAAAGACATTTCTAGGCTGAAGAAGTTGACGGGCGGATTTATTCCCTCGGAGACTGTCCCCCAGACGCTCTCACATTTTATGACTAGGGTTTCCGAACTGCAACAGGATCACCAAGTAGGTCAGCATTGAGTTGGCGAACTGAAAAAGGGAAAATTTGTCATGTGAGGCTGAGGTACAATTATCATATTACATATTCCTTTAAATATAAATTACCGATATGAGGAGCCTTCGATGGATTTTGAAGAATCCAGCAGCAGAAACTCGAATCGGGAGATCCTGGAGCGTCATCCTCAAATCTTGAAGCCCCTTCGAATCCCGGTTACTTTTTTGAAGCTTCGAAAGCGCGCATTCCAACCCTCTCGCCTGCAAAAAAGTGAATCGAAGCCGATCCCCCATTGAAAGGATCAAGAGCGTTTCGCTCACCGTTCGAAGAAGATGGTGCGCAGATTCCAGAAGGGCGAGGAATCGGACGAGGTTGGAAACGACGGTGAGGCCGAGGAAAACGAGTCTTGCCGTAGTTAAATTTCCGGAGAGGAGGAAGAACAGGAGACTGTAAATCTCGGCGAAACCCATGCAGAAAAGTTCTGCGATCGTTAAGAAGATTGGCCATCCAAATGTCACCGTCACTGACTCCATAAACTCCCAAATACGAATGTATCTCTCGCTAAATGGGAGCGTACCGGACTGATGTACCACAATAATAAATTAAATACGAATCGGCATCCGAATGATCTTACCGCATTGCATGGATCGGATACTCCAATTTTTCTTCAGAGTGCTCTAGGTCTTCAATGATTTCACGAATGAGAGAAGCGATTCGTAAGAGGAGAGCTACGAAAACGACGACGATCCCGGATTTCGGCAAAGAATAGAAAATAAGGTAATAATAATGCGTGAAGGCGTTTCCGACCGAGTCGAAAATGGCCACGAGACACAAGATGCTCAGGGGGATCGCGAGTTCCGCGACACGTTTCCGCAGCCTACGAGGAATCGCTTCCAGCTCCGCAATGATCGCCTCGATTCGCGGTCCGCGGAGTAGGAAGAAAATGACGACCGTTCCGCAATAGATGGTTGAAACGAAGAATTGCAGGATGATTATCCCAAGCTCGAAGGTTGGAAAGTGGGAATAATTCGTCACAACGTACTTTCGAAGGGTGATCACGATCACGGCGGCGATATATGTAAGAAATACCATGGAATAAAAGGACGGGAAAGAGATTAGGCGGAACTGGAGCTCCGAGCGGAAAATTCCGGAAAAGGGAAAACATCCTGACAGAAGGAGAAGGACGGAGGAGAGTCGGAACGAATCCAAGAACTTGTCCTTCTGAGCACTTATCATGCTCTTTGAAACGCTCCAAGACTGGGCTCTCGGTCTCAATACCGATGGATGTCTTTACCTTCGAGAAGTGCGCAGTGTGTCATTCACAGTCGGGCCATAATGTGGATCATTAATTCTAATGCTCAAGTCCATCGCTCATTATTTCTCTCTTCATAGTCCCTCTCAAACATGCATGACAACCTCTCCGCTCATCCAAGATATCGAGAAAGATAGTCGTCCATTTTTGTTGCCATGGACACATACTGCATATGCATGTGAGTGGTACGTCGAACCAGAGTTCACAAAAATGCAAAAATATTTGTTGACTTTTCTAGCTTCTTCATTTTCAGGTCATCAATTTGTGAAATCTGTAAAAATCAACATAGAATCAGGCCGCGTCTGAATAAAATGATCCTATACCTATAGCAATACTTGAGACCCAATACACGTCCCTCCACGGCGATCGCATATTTATGTCAAAACGTCTCCTTACTAGGGGTCTGTCAGGTTTTTCAAGAATTCCTGAGTCTCCTCAGGAAAAATCAGACGCTTTCCTTGAATTTAAAATTTCTAGCATATAAACAGCTGCAGAAAAGCTAAACATTTTGGGCTACGAGGTGAATTTGTTGCTTGGTAAGTCATGATTGCTCAGATGCTGTCGATGCTTTCCCTGCAATAAGGGTCTCATGAAAATTTTACTCATTTTCCAGAATGTGCCTTCGTATTGATATAAAATTTTACCTTAGTTGTTTGCTTACTTCTGGCAGTATCATACTTTTTTTTTTTAAGGGATGAGGTCCTGCTGCTTTGATGCAATTACAAGACGCCATTACGTCACGGATGCCGACTGATTCCCATACTGATACTTCCGCATTTCACAAGCTGGTGACCTGAAAATGAAAAAAAAAACAGCAAGTCAAAGTAATATTTTTACACTTTCGTGAAATCTGGGTCCACGAAGACGACGACGAGACCTAACTCAGTGAAGGAATACGAAGACCGGAATTTCAAAAGTACAGCAGCGACGCTTGGGGAAAGAGACTGGGAGACTGAGGATAAGCAGGGCGACCCAGACTCCGCGATTTTCTTCCCCGGCATCCTCGGAGCAGCCTCCACCTCCGCGAAGATCGCCGCGATTCGTTGACCCCCGGAGGATAAAGAGAGAAACGGCATTGGCAGCACCGACGGCGGAGAATGAAGTCTGAAGAATGGTGATCACCCGATGTAACGAATGGAGTCTGAAAGGAATGACCTCTTGAAGGATGATCGCTAGGACGAAAATGCAGTAAAGAAGGAATCTGACGGAATAAAAGGCCGAGAAAGCCACACGGCGGGACTGGAGTTCCGAGCGGAAAATCCCGGAAAAGGGAAAACATCCTGACAGAAGGAGAAGGACGGAAGAGAGTCGGAACGAATCCAAGAACTTGTTCCTGCGAGCTTTCATCACGATTTCACTTCGCGATACACTCCTAGACCGAACTCACCACCTGTGGATGGCGATAAAGGTTTTCCGATGATGAATGCGTAATCAATGCCATTCGTATTGAAGGCAATTCATGTTACCAAGGCAACTCCATTTTCTCTACACAGTGACTAAAGCGCTCTTGTCAGCCTCGCCACTCTTTAGTATTAATGCCTGTCGTTTTCCTGTTTCCATGGGGGAGTTTATGAAGTTACCTATTGCAGTACACGGGATAGGACTAACATTCAGGATGTGAAGTGCATGAAACTACAGTGGAAACTTGCCTTTTGAACTTTTTAAGATGAAGTTCGCCTAATGAAAATCATCACGCAATAATGCGGATTAATAAATTTTCGTATTGATTCAAATATTTTCGATTTATACAAAGACTTTTGAACGAAACACATGCCATGGTCACTTCAAAAAGAAAGTTTCTGAGATACTTTCCTGAAACGAAGAAGGTTTTAAGGTCAAAATTTATCCAGTCTGATTCCATGTTCCAGATATTGCATTAAAAAATTTCCTTTCTGCGTCGTTCGTGCTCCCAAACTGCAGTAGGATCACCATATAGGTCAGCATCGAGTGGGCGAACTAGAATGGGAAAACAACGATCCAAAAGAGACAATATATTGTCTTTCATCACAAAATACTTCAACTTTCATCAGAGTGAGAAATGGAAATTACTGAAATGATGAGAGATCGACGAAGGTCAAAGAATCCGACAACAGACACGCGAATGGGAAGGTCCTGCACCGTCATTCTCAAATCCTGAAGTCCTGAGGATTCTCGATGTTTAAGTTGAAGATTCGACAATTCCCAATTCAGCCCTCGAGCCTGCGAGAAATCGTACAAATAGAAATCATTTGACTCATAGGCAGCAGCCACTCGATAAAACCGTCGCCCACTAATGTTACCGCGTTCAGTTTAGTACAGTAGGCACTGGCCGAACCGAAGAAACTAAAACGGGAGGAAAAGAAGTCTCACTGTGTGAAGGAGATAATGCGCAACTTCCAGAAGGGCGACAAGTCGGACGAGGGCAGAAATGAGAGTAAGGATGAGGCACAGATGGTATTCCAGAGGAAAATCTCCCGAGAAGAAGAACAGAAGAGTGTAGAGCTCGAAAATACACATGCAAAGGACCTCTACCGTCATGAATAGGATCGGCCATCCGAAGACTTCCATCACCGATTTCATCAACGCCCAAATACGAACGTATCTCTCCCTGAATGAAAGTGCTTCGTAATGGCGGATGACGCTAGATTTTCATGCGATTTGGGTGGACTGTCTTACCGCATTTCCAAAATCATTTCTTCAAAATTTTCTTCAGACTGTTGTAAATCTTCAATGATGTCTCGAATGAAAGACGCGATTCGAAGGAGAAGAGCTACAAAAACGATGACGACTCCCGACTTGGGGAAGAAGTATGGAGTCTGGAATTTCAAGAAAACGATTGCGATGCCTGCGGAGTCCAAGGAAATTGCGAGACAGAGGATAAACAAGGGGAGCACAAGTTCTGCGATTCTCTTCCGCGGCTTGCTCGGAACGGCATCCACTTCCGCGAAGATCGCCGCAATTCGTGGACCACGGATGAGAAAGAAAGCAACGACAACGCCGGTATAGGTGACAGCGACTGAAGCCTGAAGAATGGTGATCACCCAATGAAACGAATGGGATCTGAAAGCAATGACCTCTTGAAGGGTGGTCACCAGGACGACCATGAGGTAAATAAGGAATCCGATGGAATAGAAAGTCGGGAAAGAGATGAGGCGGAACTGGAGTTCCGAGCGGAAAATCCCGGAAAAGGGGAAACATCCAGCCAAGAGGAGAAGGACGGAACATGGTCGGAACGAATCCAAGAACTTGTCCCTGGGAACTTTCATCATGATTCCACTTCTCGACGCACTCCCAGACTGAACACTCTACCTGTGGAGAGCAATGAAAGTTCTTAGATTATGAACACGTATGAAATGCCATTCATACTAAAAGCGAAACATGGATAATTCATGTTGCCGGGGCAACTCTCTTTATTTTCTCTTATCAGTGTCTCCCCAAAAAGGCCCTTATTAGGCTCGCCATTCATCTTTGGAAGTGCCTGTCGCTTTACTGTTGCCATGGTCACGTTCAAAATGTTATAGAGCGAATACAGCATGTGCATTAAGCGATGTTGTTTGGGCAACTTGCCTTTTTTTAATTTGGCAAATAAAAGAAAGGGCAATCTCTCCGGATGTGGTCAATTGATCAGTGTGGAACCCTAGAAAGCTAATAACTTTGCCTAAAAACCCGCTGGATAAAAAAAAAAAATTTATCTCAAGTGTTGTGAGGATTACTTAACTTTCCACTGGTATCCCTGTTCTTTTTATTGCGTAACAGGTATCATGTGATCAAATCGACCAGAACAATAAAAATCCGAAGAATATGAAGTTTTTCGGAATGAAAATTAATATGAAGGAATATGAATTAATCGAAAGATGGGGGAAAATAGCTTAGCTGCTGCATGGAACGAAATCCGATGGACATTTGCACAAATGCTGGAACAATTTCTTGACATCTTACATTTTTTACACAATCGAGAGAATAAGGAAGAAATTCCATTAAAGCGGTTGAATTGAAAAATAGCCAAAAGCTGTTTAATCGAAAAATTTTGCTTTCTTTCTCAGTGCCAGAAGTCTTCAGTTGGTCATCTGGCTCGCCAAAAATGGACATGCATTTATGAGTCAATTTTAATATATATCTATTTATATATCCCGGGAATTTAATGGCCTGCTCTTGATTTTTAAAAATAGAATGTGAAGCTCCAGATTATTAAATGCTTTAGGAAAATAAGCCATTCGACGACTGCTCTGGTTCCTTTTTCATCAGGATATATTATGCTCAGTACCCATTTCTTTAATCTGACAAAAAATGTGGGAAAATTATTGGCGTTTCCGGATCTCTAACTGGTCATTTGATTAAAGCCGGAAAGGATTTTTCCAAAGTTCAAGAAGTACGACAAGTTGCCTTTAGACCATCTCTACTCACGGTAATACATGATGTTTTCAGCCAAAATAACTGAAGTCCTGAATGCAAAGTGGGCGAAAGAAAAGGAGACGGTGACTTCGCTTTGATTTTTTTTCTCGGCGTAAACCAAACGTAGTTCGAATCCGACATAATGAACATGAAAGCTCACGTTCATTCAACCGAAATAGTGACCCATGATTTTCCAATACGGCAATATTTTCTAATAATCAATATGGCAATCTCTAATTGAAAACGAGAGCGTCATGGTCATGACAGACGGCAGCCCGGAGAGCCAGTCCTGAATCTCTTTTCCCTGCGATCCCACACCGACAATGCAATCTGAGCGAACCGGCGAACCGCAACGGTGAAGTGTTTCATCTCGTCTGCATCCCATTTCATTCGTCCTCCGGGAAGGCGGCTGGATGGAATCGAGTTCAGTGATTCTCTTCCGTCTCTTCTTCTTGCTGGAAGTGCTTCTTCTTGACAAAAAGAAAATCGATGGAATGCGTGTATCTCTGTCTAAGAATTCCAAGTGGATTTGTCTTTTTCTTTCCCTCATCAATAGGCGCGGTAGCGCCTATTCCCTTTCTTGGGTTGCAATGGAAACAGCAGACAGACAAAATAATAAGGAAGTGACTGACGGAATGCAATATCTGTCATTTTCCCATGATACTTACGGGAATTGGAGATAATAAAAAAACCCCATGCATTACACGATCTGCCACATTCGGCCGAGCCTTCACTTGTTCCTGCTCTTCCAATTAATGTTGCCATATATGTGCTGCTGCTAACAGATGCAGTCTAACCATGGTTTGGGTAATACAACCATAAATTCGACGAAAATTAAAAATTGCTTGAAAGCTGTGTAATGTAATGACACAAAAATCCATAGTGAGTCGGGAAGTCTTTGACGTTCATCCACTCGGAGTCGGAGTGTTTCCTCCGGCGTATGCTTCCTTCGAGGATGTGCTTTTAATTTCATCTTTTGTACTTCCGAATTGCAGGAGGATCACCATGTAGGTAAGCATGGAATTGACGACCTGGAAAAGGGAATCACTAATAAATATAAAGCAAGGATCAAGAATCCATAATGATTTGCACGGCTTATACAGAAATTTTACCGATATGAGAAGAGATCGATCGAGGTAGAAGAACCCGACAACGGAGATCCGAACGGGAAGGTCTTGGACCGTCTTCTCCAAATCCTGAATCCCAGCGGAATCCCGACATCTGCTTCGCAGCTTCGACAGTCCACGCCCCAGTTCCCCTGCCTGCACGAATTTCCCGGCCTCAGATCGAGACTCCTTCGAGACGGACGGGGAAGCCACTCACCGCTCGAAGGAGATGATGGGAGGATTCGATGATGACGATGAACCGAACGATTGCGGCCGTGAGGAACGGGACGCAGGAGACTAATTCCAAGATTCCGGGCATGGTGTTCGACAGCAAGTTGTAGAGCTCGGAGAAACTGATGGAAAATACCTCTACCATCGCGAAAAGGATCGGCCACCCGAAAACGTCCGTCACCTCGTCGATCAACGTAATAATTCGAACGTACCTCTCCCTGAATGAGAAAATGTTTTTATTAGGATGATGGACGCATTACGAGTAAGGAGAATTATGAACTATCCTACCTCAATTCAGCAAGTGACTCTTCTTGGAACGTTCCTTGCGGCTGGTGTAAGTCTTGAATGATGTCTCGAATGAAGGACGTGATGCGAAGGAGGAGAGCCATGANTAAGTCCCGAAGACCTCCAGACAAGCATTTATACCAGGACACATAAGGCCCGGGGCAAGTGAATTCCTGGGGCTCCCCCTCCCCCCGCTATTTTACGCCAATGCAATCCATTTTTTGTACTTAATGTTTCTAATTTCCTTGGGGGGGCAGTAGCCCCTCCCCCCCTTAATCCGGCCTTGGGGGGGGGGGGGGTTGAAGAAAGGGAAAGCGATTGAAAATTAGTTTTCACATTACTTCATTTTTTTTGTTGCATAAACTTGCCAATATTAGTCTGTAAATTATTTCTCTTCTCATTTGACCCCGCCCTTTTCCTGCATTTTTTACTTTTATTAGTTTGAGTACTTGAATCAGTTTTAGTAGTACCTCCTGCTCTGTGGGCATCGGTCCGTTGCCATGGGCAGGGACATGCAGCTATACGTGATGTGGAAGCAGATTCCCAAGTCGCAAAAATATTCCTTGTACAAGAGAGCATTTTGCATCATTCGGTAGAATGGGGGAACACGACTTCGCCATCAAATCGCATTCCAGCTCGCATCATGAGGGATTTTCGGAGCAGTCGAGGTAACGATTGAAATAGCGGAAATATGCACGCTGATTCGTAGCAAGAAAACAAAGGAATTCATCCAAGCCTCAATTTTGGCAGCTTTCAACAATCTACTCACTATCGCTATACAGATTGTTCCAATAATAATGATGAAAAATCCAAAGCTCAATGCGATTCTGGTATCATTCATCATTCACCGCTACTTTGGAAGAACTTGAATATGCGTTGCTAGCTGAAAATCTCCTTCAAGGCATGTGACTGCCCTTAAAGAGAATTCTCTTTTCTGAAGTGACGAGAATGATAGAGCGTGTTAGCCGACCTGCGACGGCGGGTCTGCCTCATCTCTAGTGATGATGCCAGGTATGGAATTCCTCTGCTGGTCAGAAAGAGTTGTGCCATTCGAGTTCTCAGCTCGGATTCGGATCCAGTGAAGGTAACAGCCTCAGAAGGAACCAACTGCGGGGGATAGAACTCATTAGAGCATATTCAAGGTATGCTACATGTTAGCGCATTTTCGAACTCAGGAAAATCAGGAGGAAATACTTAGACGTGGACAATTTAACGTCTGCCCAACATGACTCATGAAAGTATCATGAACGTTGAACTATTCCTTTTCTACATTTTGGTAACATGCTTCGTTGAAAACTCAATCCTCGCTCAATGTTGACGCGACGCCGAATGAGAAGGCTCTCCTAAATGCACTCCGGTGCCATATTTTCAATTCCCGTGGCTTCAAGGTCCAAACGAAGAATACTTTGCCAGGGGACGAGAGAGTTATTTTGAGAGATGGAATTTTTGTATCAAGAGGAAAGGGCTACATGTCATACATTCCCACAGCTTCATGGAGTTGCAATTACCAAGAAAAGAGTGGCATCAAGCAAACGAATACAAGCAAAGCCCAACAGCATAACTTTTCTTCCCTCGTTTGCTTCCTGTGCATATGTTGACTTTACACTTCTTATATAGCTATTCTGCGACGTCGTGAAGGCAACTTATTTATATCTCCGTTATGGGGAGTGCAGGGGCACATATGAAGCTCGGAGCTTTCCTGGTCCAATCAGTTGGAAAACATCCCAACATTGCAGAGGAACCGAAATGACAGTTTGGAATAGTGTGTGTCTCGTCGAAATCTAATCTCACAAATCGTTCTGCTGATGATCGATTGATGCATTAGATAGAGAAACAAGTCAGTGGGATGGCCAGCGTGTTTGTTTGCTCAAGGTGTAACGCATCAAGCAGACATTCATCGCAATCACCGAAATCGGTTCAGTCTTCTAGTGGCTTGTGACGAACAGGGTGAAAGCAAGATGGGAGGTCCCAGGGACAAGTTCTTAGATTCGTTCCGACCCTCTGCCGTCCTTCTCCTCTTCGCCGGCTGTTTTCCCTTTTCCGGGATTTTCCGCTCGGAGCTTCAGTTCCGCTTTATCTCTTTCCCGGCCTTCTATTCCATCGGATTTCTCATTTACGTTGTTGCCATCTTCGTGCCCGCGTAGGCTGTATACTAGTTGCTCTGCGTAATCAATTCGTTCCAGTCCGTAGTCACCTCACTCCAACACACGATCGCCATCATATATGCCGGCACCGCCGTCGCCTTCTTTCTTTTACGAGGTCCGCAGATCGCAAGGATCCTCGCGGAGGTCGAAGTCGTTCCGCATCATCCGCGGAAGCGAACCGCAGAAGTCGCATTGCCTCTCGCTGCCTTCTGCGTCCTGGCCGTTTTGGAGAATGCTGTTATTATCCTCATGGAAATGCATTTTGAGATCCTTGCCTCTACAGCCAAGTCCGGGATCGTGATCGTTTTCATGGCTCTCCTCCTTCGCATCACGTCCTTCATTCGAGACATCATTCAAGACTTACACCAGCCGCAAGGAACGTTCCAAGAAGAGTCACTTGCTGAATTGAGGTAGGATAGTTCATAATTCTCCTTACTCGTAATGCGTCCATCATCCTAATAAAAACATTTTCTCATTCAGGGAGAGGTACGTTCGAATTATTACGTTGATCGACGAGGTGACGGACGTTTTCGGGTGGCCGATCCTTTTCGCGATGGTAGAGGTATTTTCCATCAGTTTCTCCGAGCTCTACAACTTGCTGTCGAACACCATGCCCGGAATCTTGGAATTAGTCTCCTGCGTCCCGTTCCTCACGGCCGCAATCGTTCGGTTCATCGTCATCATCGAATCCTCCCATCATCTCCTTCGAGCGGTGAGTGGCTTCCCCGTCCGTCTCGAAGGAGTCTCGATCTGAGGCCGGGAAATTCGTGCAGGCAGGGGAACTGGGGCGTGGACTGTCGAAGCTGCGAAGCAGATGTCGGGATTCCGCTGGGATTCAGGATTTGGAGAAGACGGTCCAAGACCTTCCCGTTCGGATCTCCGTTGTCGGGTTCTTCTACCTCGATCGATCTCTTCTCATATCGGTAAAATTTCTGTATAAGCCGTGCAAATCATTATGGATTCTTGATCCTTGCTTTATATTTATTAGTGATTCCCTTTTCCAGGTCGTCAATTCCATGCTTACCTACATGGTGATCCTCCTGCAATTCGGAAGTACAAAAGATGAAATTAAAAGCACATCCTCGAAGGAAGCATACGCCGGAGGAAACACTCCGACTCCGAGTGGATGAACGTCAAAGACTTCCCGACTCACTATGGATTTTTGTGTCATTACATTACACAGCTTTCAAGCAATTTTTAATTTTCGTCGAATTTATGGTTGTATTACCCAAACCATGGTTAGACTGCATCTGTTAGCAGCAGCACATATATGGCAACATTAATTGGAAGAGCAGGAACAAGTGAAGGCTCGGCCGAATGTGGCAGATCGTGTAATGCATGGGGTTTTTTTATTATCTCCAATTCCCGTAAGTATCATGGGAAAATGACAGATATTGCATTCCGTCAGTCACTTCCTTATTATTTTGTCTGTCTGCTGTTTCCATTGCAACCCAAGAACTCGACTCAGAGCGCATGAGCAGCCTTCACCCTCTGCCGGGATGCCAGTCCTCGACTAAAACTTCCCCTTTCCTTTCCAGCCCTTGCGGATGATGGACCTGCAGTAGACAATGGGAGGCAGCAGCTCCTCGTGGCAACCGCTGTCTCCCATTCATCCTCTTGAAATAGCGCATCTGCCATCCTAAACTTTGCGCTCATCTCCATGCCGGCGCACGAATCATCGATGACATTGCCTTCAATTTCTGATATATTTTCTAACGCTGATGACTAGGATTGCTGCGATGGAAAATAATTCTAGTATTATTAGGGCGAATAAAGAGACAGATCGGTACCTGGGCTGATATTGAAGTTACAATCAAGAAGTCTGTAAGTCTGTGATGTCCCATGAAAAGACCACTGTCTCTTATTCCATTATTTCCATGATCATGACTGTGAAAACGGATTCTTACAAATGTGAAAGATATATAGCCAAACATACGGGTGATTCGATGCAAATGTTCGTAGGTGCATTCCCGATATCAATGATATCTCGAAATCTTCCTTTGTTCCTTGGGAGTACATCATCCTCGAGCAGCCTTGGCCTTTTCTATCGCATCATTTCCGGTCCCGAACTGCAGTAGAATCACCATGTAGGTCAGCATTGAGTTCTCAAACAAAGAAAAGAATTGGATGAAATGGAAGAACGTTCAATGCGGTTAGGTACCTCGGAAGTGCTTTCCTTGTACCGGTAGTACTGAAAGCGCCTGTCTGAATGTTATGTTATAAAACGCTGTTGCGAGGAAACTCCATTGCTGCTTCATCTCTATGAGGTCACTAATGGAAAGGGAGCAAAAGAGTGTGTGGTCATTCGCTCGACCGTTTTAAAGCCATTTAGAGCCCCGCAGCAGATTCGTAGACTAAAAACGACGACATATTTTCCCCTGGCACTAAAAGGGTTAATCCTGAGTTTCGTTGCCTGCCGTCTTCTCTCAGGCTGCAGTTCTTCGCCTTGCAGATCGTATTGCGAGCGACTGATGGCAACTCGTCTGGCGACTGCCGATTGTCGTCGACAACCGGTGTTGCCAATCAGGTCGCCGGTGGTCGCGTTATATCACGGCGTTCAAGTCTCCTGCATCATAGGTTTTTCATTCTGGAGGGATAGCTATAATTAGACTGGCTCTTATGGGGCAAAATCGATGTCGTCGTCGGATACGTCGTCATGAACAAAGGTGCGATTAGAAAGACTCCAGAATCCAACCCTTTCCCAAGTATTTAAAAAATTGCAATGCACTACCTAGACGCACGACAAGAAAGTTATTTCCAACGAAGGCTCTTTCTGAATTGGGAAAAAAGTAATTGCTTCTTTTAGGCCTTTGGCCAGTTGCTACCGAAGTCTGAACGAGTCCAAAACCAGTCGATCTCGTGCATTCTCGAGTCTTTCTTGGCATTTTATTAGTTGAGCAGAGTTGCACATTTATTCCAACTCGCCTCAGTCATTGCAATGTGGTAAGATTTAAGAAATACGGCATGTGTGAAATGGAATATCTGAACGGGTCTCCTGGTCCATCTGAAATGGCTGAAATCGCTTAATATACGCCTGAGGGGACATCCTGAGGGTAAGTAGAAGTTTCGCAAAGGAATACATCATATTTCAATACAGTCTTCGAAGACCAGGAGCCTAAATGACAGATTCGCATTGTGCTTGACTCGCCGAAATCTAATCCCACAAATCGCTCTGGTGATGATCGATTGATGCATTGGATAGATAAACCAATTAGTGGGATGCCCTGTGAGTTCACTGATTCAAGGTGTGGTGCATCGAATACATGTTCATCGTAATCAGCGAAATCGGTTCAGTCTTCGAGTGGAACAGGGTGAAATCAAGATGGGAGGTCCCAGGGGCAAGTTCTTGGATTCGTTCCGACCCTTTGCCGTCCTTCCTCTCTTCGCCGGCTGTTTTCCGTTTTCCGGGATTTTCCGCTCGGAGCTTCAGTTCTGCTTTATCTCTTTCCCGGCCTTCTATTCCATTGGATTCCTCATTTACGTTGTTGCCATCTTCGTGCCCGGCATCCGACATATGATCAACGAGACGCATTTGGGATTTTCCGCTCGGAGCTTCAGTTCCGCTTTATCTCTTTCCCGGCCTTCTATTCCATCGGATTTCTCATTTACGTTGTTGCCATCTTCGTGCCCGGCATCCGACATATGATCAACGAGACGCATTTCAATTCGTTCCAGTCCGTAGTCACCTCACTCCAACACACGATCGCCATCATATATGCCGGCACCGCCGTCGCCTTCTTTCTTTTACGAGGTCCGCATGCATCCGACATATGATCAACGAGACGCATTTCAATTCGTTCCAGTCCGTAGTCGCCTCACTCCAACACACGATCGCCATCATATATGCCGGCACCGCCGTCGCCTTCTTTCTTTTACGAGGTCCGCAAATCGCAAGGATCCTCGCGGAGGTCGAAGTCGTTCCGCATCATCCGCGGAAGCGAACCACAGAAGTCGTATTGCCTCTCGCTGCCTGGATTCCTCATTCACATCGTCGTCGTCTTTGTGCTTGGCGTCCAACATCTGATCAACGAGACACATTTCAATTCATTCCAGTCCGTGGTCATCTCACTCCAGCACTCGATCGCCAGATGCTGGCATCTCCGTCGCTTTTTCTCTTTTACGTCGTCAGCGTATCCCGGCGATTCTCGTGGAGGTCGAAGTCGCTCCGCATCATCCGTCGAGGACATTCCAATTAAATCGACAATGCCGATTGGGTGCCCTCATAAAAATGACTTCAGATCACTTCATCATCGTGAGGCTACGACATCTGACTCCATCAGGGAGATATTAATATTGCTTTACCTGTCAAATAATCGGCTGGAATTAGGATGATATCTGACCAGACCCTTTTGCACCACCAAATATAATATGACCTAATTGGCCACCCTAATTGACTCTTGACTGGCGCAGGCTTTTTTTCACTTGATTCTCGGCCCTTGGCGTTGATGACCTTCACGCTGCTGTTCCTAAGAGGAATGGATGGAGTCCCGTGACTGGAACTATGATTCAGGGCGTTTGTGTTTAGAATTCTGAATGACAAGGGAAGATTTCAAGAAGGCCTTGCAGCCAATCAGAACGGCTGATCTATTGGTGGTAGGCGATAATGCCCTTCGAAGTAAGCGAACATGTTTCCATGAGTTTGTTGCTCGCGTGACCAGAAAATGCCCTCAAATTTCAAGTTAGCCTCTATTTCGAATTATCCAGATTGGAAAGCATGCGAATCCCTTTCCTCTCGGAGGGGAAACGCCGATGGCTTCGAACAATCCGATTTCGAAGTCGATTTTCCTTTTTTGAGTCCGATTTTCCCTGAAGAACGCCTGCCCTTGTTCAAGGAAATGGTGGCCACATCCAGGGAGCACGATCCCAGTAAGCTACTCTCTTTAAGTCGATTAGGATCCATTGCAAGAATTGCAATTTCTATAGAACTGTTTTGCTAATCACACTCTTTTCCTGTTGTTTCATCCTGGGGATCTGCTGACCCAGGCTCGCGTTACGAAAAAGTCGTTCATGGAAAGTTCAACAATCCATTGATACTATGTACAACACCGAACTAGATAGATCGAAATAAATTTAGATAGATCCAAATGGCCGTTAAACCACCTTGTGTGTGGGCTCATTGAGAGAACCCATCTCGCTTGCGTATGAGCTTCATCATTCCCGACAGGAGTTACTCCTGGGAGGGAACTCTCAAATAACGAGTTCAAGTGCCATATCCTCGTCGTCTAAGCCTTTCCTCGGCTATGCTGAAAGGCAAAGCGTGACAGTCGTGAACGTTATGTGGATCATAACTTATCATCCAAATACTACCATCAACGTTCAACTATTTACTCCTTAAGTATCCTCCTGTGAGTCGCAATGTATCGAAATCAAGAAGAAAATCCTTCGAAATGATGTGGTGTTGGGTGCGACCATGTACCAAACGTTATTCTCCACAATTCTCAAATTTAAGACAAAAAAAGAGAAGTAATTGCTAACACAAAGACTTTATTTGAAAATTCATTAATTAGTTCCACATGCCGCTCATGTCCATGAACAGTGTTTGTCCATGCATTAGGAAAAGGACAGTTGCAACCATGGAACAGTGGCGGACCTGTCATGCTTGTCTAAGAGCGGACATTAAAGAGAAGAGAATAGAGAGGTGCTTAGAGACTTTAATTAATTATCCATGCGATGCTTTGAACCATGAATGCCATACGCCGCGCATTTCTCGGAGGCGAAGACCTTCATCGCTATTGACCCCCCTGTCAATAGCGATGAAGGTATTCACCTTGCAGTCTTCGAGCGTTTCGAAGAGTTGCAACCATGATGAGTGCTCCCAAGGACAAGTTCTTGGATTCGTTCCGACCCTCCTCCGTCCTTCTCCTCTTGGCGGGCAGTTTTCCCTTCTCCGGAATTTTCCGCTCGAGACTCGAGTTCCGCTTCATCTCTTTCCCGGTCTTCTATTCCTTGGCATTTCTCATTTACATCACCACCGTCCTAATTATCAGCGCTAAAATAATCTGGGCGGAAAAGCCCCGATCCTTCTATTTTGTACTCACCCTCCTGCAATTCTCTATTTCTAGCGTCTATTCTGGATTGGTCATCATTTTCTTTCTCTCTCGGGGTTCGCGGATCGAGGCGATCATAGTGGAGTTAGACGCTATTCCGCGTCGGCTGCGAAAACGCGTCGCGGAACTCGCGTTTCCCCTCAGCGTCCTCTGTCTCGTGGCTATATTGGACTGCGCTGCTAACGCCGTTACGCGTTATTACTTCCTTGTCCCATATTCTCTGCCGAAGTCCGGGATCACCGTCGTTTTCGTAGCCCTCCTCCTTCGAATCGCGTCTTTCCTTCGAGACATCATTCACGACTTGCATCAATCTCAAGGAAAATCAGAACATGTGCTACATGAAATACGGTAAGATCAGACACTCCTGACCCTTTCCCACAACTCTTTCCCGGCGCATCACTGTCATGAACCTCATTCAGAGAGAGATACATTCGTATCTGGGAGCTGATGGAGTCCGTGATGGATGTCTTCGGATGGCCTCTTTTCTTCACTATGGCAGAACTTTTCTGCATGAGTTTCTCCGAGCTCTACAATCTCCTCTCTTGGATCCTCTCGGGGAAGTTTCCCCCGGAGTCACTTCTGCTGTTCATCTTCGCACTCGCTTCCAACCTCGTCCGATTCCTCGCCATCCTGGAACCGGCTCATCGTCTCCTTCGAACGGCGAGTGAAACTTCCCTGCCTGCCTCGCTCATCCCTTCGTTTAAATCCCGCTTCCTCATGCAGGCGAAGGAATTGGAGTGTGGTCTCTCGAAGCTTCGATCTCGGGATTCCCCTGGTATTTGGGATTTAACTATAACGGTACAAGACCTTCCGATTCGAATTGCTGCGGCTGGATTCTTCGAAATTCGGCGATCTCTTCTCGTCTCGGTAAAATATATTTCTCGCTTGAAAGCAACGGAGGAACCGTATTAATATTCGTTACATTTCGTCGATTGCTCTGATTTTTCCAGTTTGCCAACTCCTTGCTGACCTATATGGTGATACTGCTGCAGTTTGGAGACGATCAAGACTCCCGACCGTAGCTCCTGAGATGAAGACATCCGAGCGGCAAATGACCGCGTCGTTCCCGCCCTCAAATTAGGAAAGCGTCTCAGAACATTTTCATCCGAATTTCGATGCCTCGTGTTTCGCTGATGCCTTTCAATATGCCGAGGGGAACGGGGAAACGTATACTGTCTTGACATGAACATGTATACTTAGTACGTGCAAGTATTTCACGGAATGTGTGAGAAACGCGTCACTCATGCATACCATATATGCACGTGTGACATACCAGTGGTATGGACCGTATGCGATATTAAGTAAATGAAGCTATAAAATGACCACCAGCAAGGACAATCATTGTTATTATTATTGTTATTCTGATACTAGCACATTAGCGACAGCGTCGGACCACCAAGTGAAATTATTATAACCCTTATCGCACTTATCGAATTTATCGATAAGTGCAATAAGGGTTATAATCGTGTCGCCTAAGTACACCACAGCTATAATTGGAGACTGTTAGCGACACATTGACAGCTCGCTGATGAACCATCAATAAGGGCATGTCGTGCATATTTATAGAGGCCTAAAAAGTGTCGATACATCGACGAGGCGTTCGTCTTCGCTGCCAAGGAAGCTTTAGTGTCGTTCCAGCGGTTGCGAGAAAAGGTGAAATGATGAAGGATCACGGAGGCAAGTTCTTGGATTCGTTCCGACCCTCCTCCGTCCTTCTCCTCTTGGCGGGATGTTTTCCCTTCACCGGGATTTTCGGCGCGGAAATTCAGTTCCAGCTCGTTTCCTTCCCAGCCTTCTACTCGATTGGATTTCTCATTTACATCGCTGTCATCCTCGTGGTCACCCTCCAAAAGGTCGCTCCATTATTCACTCATCCCATCATGTTTGTGGCCACCCTAATGCAATTCTCCGTCTCCATCGTCTATTCCGGCATCGTCATCGCCTTCTTTCTAGTCAGGGGTTCGCGGATCGCGACCCTCTTCGCGGCTGTGGACGCGTTTCCACATGCCCCGCGGAAACGCGTCGCGGAACTCATGATCCCGCTCGTCGTTTTCTGTCTCGTGATCTCTCTCGACTCAGCCTCCATCTTCACCATACATTTCCATTACCAGATTCTTTCTTCGCTCTCCAAGTCCGGAATCGTAATCGTTTTCGTCGCTCTCCTTCTTCGAATCGCATCCTTCATTCAAGACATCATTCGAGACCTACAGCAACCACTAGAAAATCAGGAAGAAGCGATTCGTAACTTGAGGTTAGTCCATACCACATAAATCTCCATTGGATATCTCCATCCTGAATATGTTCTCCTTCAGAGAGAAATACGTTCGCATCCGGGAGCTGATGGAGTCGGTGATGCAAGTCTTCGGATGGCCGATCCTCTTCACGATGGCAGAGCTTTTCTGCATGAGTTTCTCCGGGCTCTACAGCATCCTCTTCTACATCTTCTCGGGAACTGTTACAGTTAATCTTTCCCTTTGTCTCGGTCTTTTGCTCCTCTCAGCCTTCGTTCGGTTCCTCGCCCTTCTGGAATCTGCGCAACATCTGCTGAGAACCGTAAGGTATTTTTTTTTGTTGTCCTTCTGATAGTTTTACTCGTCGCAATTGAATTCATGAGTTTTGCTGGAGGCATGGGAACTGGAGAGCCGGTTGGCGAAGCTGCGAGTCAGTCTTCGGGATTCCCCAGGGCTCAAGGATTTCGTGAAGACGGTGCAAGATTTGCCGATTCGGACATCCGTTGCGGGGTTCTTCGATCTCGAACGATCGCTAATCATTTCCGTAATGTCCTTTTTCTCGTATTGGAAACTTGGGCTCACTGACATTTTAGTCATCCGATTGTTTCTCGGTCCTACCAGTTCGCCAACGCCATTCTGACCTACATGGTAATCCTTCTGCAGTTCGGGTGCACGACAGATCAGGGCAAAGGGTATTCTCCAACAAGCGCTGGCCAGACGACACCGAAATTATAGAATATACTGTTGAGGGTTTGATTCTATGGCATATGTTTGCTTTTTCTGCACATAGAAATACACATCCCATAAATCATTAGGAAAAGTCGCCGGGTCTTGTTACTTTTCGAAATCATACAACTCCACGAATTCATCAGCGTACAAAAGCGACCGGGTCGTAACATTCATTCTGGCCCTGTGAAGAACATCCCGTCACCCCGTTCCCATTATGGCCACTTTCGATGCGGAGACCTTCCCTGTTTCCATCATATTCATACTATTTCGCGGGATTTTGTCGATCGAGCATGTCGTCGAGATTAATGGCTTTTGATGCTGGCCCAATGTGGACATCCAACGTTAACGGGGGGTGAAGGTTGATGCTGGGCCAACATGGACCTGTGCATATAATATTGTAGTACAGACAGTACTAGTACCACATATGGTACCACGTATGTGACGTGAAGAACTGAAGGTAGGGATGTTGGATGGACGAAAAAAAGCCAGGGGAATTGAACCCTGGTCCTCCCGATTGCCGGTCAGGTGTGCTGCCATTACACCACCGAACCCGGGATATTGTCGTGCTTCTCAACGGTGCCTTCATCACATTACCTCTCTCCTAATAAAGTCTGGTCCTCCAGACTAATACATACAATGCCGGGCCTTTCGGATGCTTGGGTGGGAGTGCATGGGAGTATACAATGTCCTCTATGTCTATGGGAACAATGTCTACTAAGGGTCTATGCACAATACCAAGGGGGGCGCCCCCCTCAACTCCACCATGCCTCTCACACAACTCCACCCTCACTACTCGTGCCACGGCTATACAGAATCCAATTCCACCCGTCGGTGGGCGTGTGTACTAGTTCTTGGGCACTAAATCCTGACAACTAAAGTCTCATCAACCATAGAAAAAGTAGCACCTGTGACAACCAAGACACCACATTTCAATGATTCTACTTTTACTGTCATGTAGACAGCCTTTAGGGAAAAAGAGGAGTGGCCCCGTGAACAACATCCCTTGACTGAGTACTAGGAGGCTTCAAAATAGGTTTCGCCTGCAAATGATCCAACTGAGCTTGGACAGACTCCATGTGAGAAAAAACTGTGTTCCAAAGGAAACGTGCTTATTTCTAGGGGGGTCTCCATCATTCATGGCTAGTGCTTTCCCCACAGATCCAGCCAAACCTAGTTCTCTTGAAAATCCTGTGTTAGAGCGAGTCCTTTCAGTGCCTATGTGTGGCTGAGGGTTTGAGTCCACTCTCCTCTGACGATCACTAGCTCTATGGCCTATCAAATTGCATTTGAAGGACGGTAGGCTGACGGTGCCCTCGGACTCTACCACGCCCCTCCCTAAGCTCAGACAAAAGATCTGTCATCATGGATGTAAGCTGACCCATTTGAGACTTCATATCCTTATCACGTTGTTTCGTGTCTTCCTCCAATTGGTGAATTTTGGCCCTTAACTGGTCAACCTCAGAAAGAGATGTAGCCTTCATTGGTGGTTTACTGACTGACTCCAAGGATAACTGAGTCACAGTAACAGGAGCATAAGATGAAGAAAACTGATGTTCAAAAATTGGGCCATGAAGTGCATCAGCTGCTTCAAGATTTTGAGCGTGTACCAGTGCACCATGAGCTCCAGAAACCGATGTGCAATTTTTGAAGCAATAGGAAGACGCCACCTGTGTGGTAAACCGCTAATGAATTTCCTGATATATCTTGGATCAGAATCAGGATCAGCCTCACTTCCAAGAGCAGCTCTATATAAAACCCGTAGAGCACTTTCAAATTAGCTCTCTTTCACCAGACTGAAGCTCACGAGATTCAAATTTTTCTAGCTTTTCTTGAGGCTCGTGGATCGAAAGCATTGATTTCGGGTCTTTGACAATAACATGAAAAGACAAGGTCTTGTCAGCCTCAGCAGCGGCCAACTGCAGAGGAGAATCCCCTGGGCAAAGCCATGGGGAGATACGAAATGTTGGTGGCATCTGGCCAATTATCGGCAGAACATGCACTTCCATACACCGCCTGCCCGTCCAGAATTCCTGCCCCTCAATCGGACACCCATAAACTGCGATATCTCTCGATTCTTTTAATTTAAATTAAATACTTGCTGTTCCTTGTTGTTTGAACATCGCTTTCTCATTTGTCATCAGTCGTCTCCTTAGACGGCTTGTCCTGTCAGTGGAGAAAGACCGGACCCTTTTTGCCTCCGTTTAACCGCTCATGCAAAATTATCTTTCTCTTTGCTTTCGACCTAAAATTAACGTTAATAGTCCACATTTAAGGCCCTCCACACTATAACTAGTGGCAGCGGTGTTCTTTTTTTTCCTCTTCATTGCTGGCCAAGTGAATTCAATTGAGATATTTATACATAGTAATATATTCACCCACAACCACTTTCATATTTTATAGGCCTATTTGCCCTTTTTCCTTGTTCAAGTTTTTTATTTATTTTTTATTTTTTATTTATTATTATTTTTTTTTTTGGGGTGGGGGGGGAGAGC